>OVBA01000322.1:0-74441 GCA_900406435.1 Lepidium aucheri
TCTCCATTTTGAGTGAGGAGACTTCAGGTGAAGTCTCCAAACTCGCCGACGGGTATAAATGTCATTTTGTTATCAGTTTTTTTGTTTGGTCATTAGGGGTAAAATAATAATTTCTCTACCCTGGTGGGTTAGTTTTGGAGATCAAAACAAAAGGGGTCTATTTTTGCATTCAAATTGATTTGGTGAGTCATNATTTAGAGTAAATTAGCAAACTTCTGCCACCTTTGGCATGCGTATATAGAATAGTATAATTGGTTGTCTAGCCAATTTTATACATTGTATTACAATATTATTTACTCTATATATCTTAGTCTTTAGAAAATTATTTGTAATTGAACATGAGTAAAGAAAAGTGGTTCTCTCTATGGTACAAAAGTTTCCTTTAGACATATCTAGAAATTCTTCTCCTACAATACAACCCCTCAAATATAAAATTGTATGTACATATATAATATATGTGTGGATACATTATTCTATCTAAATCATAATGGTAACGTGCAATTTCAGCAGAAAATCTATATGAAAGGTATTTCAAACATTTTTTGATAACTATAATACATAACTATAATTTTTAGTGCGTGGAGATTAATGTAATTTTTGTGTCATCATATGAAACTCATGGTAAAATAGATATGTTAGTTCATTTTCATTTCGATAGATCGATAATATCCAATTCATCATTCAAATTCATCCCTAAAACTCTAAATAATATCACATATCACATGAAGATAACACGACTCCATGTTCTCAATATATTGGTTCATTTTACCTAGTATGTTTTTCAAAGATATGATATATCGTTTCATATTTTGATAATTATAATGTTAATTAATGCAATGAATGTTGTTTTGTATATATTATTTTTTAAAATACTGTTTTTCTCTTGCGGTAGGTGGTCAATAAAAACTCACCAAAATGATATATGTTTATTTTTTGACAAAAAGAACATGAAAATTGTCATGTCAAACTATACTAATTGCCATTTTCTTCGTAAAAATTAATAAACTATTCAAACTTAATGAACAATATATATATTTGTTTATCATATACTCCATCTATCTAGCTAGAATCCCTTTTCCTTTATTTTTTTGGTTTTTTTCAAGTTGAACTTTTATTAAAAAAAGGAAGACCCTTAACTATTACAAGCAAATATGACAACACAAATTTATTCTCTAAAACTAAGAGCAAAGAAATTAGTCTTATGATTTAGAGGCGAGAAAAATATCTAAATAAACTCTTCAATTTTAAAATTTTTTCCAAGTAAATAGAGAAAGCATATCATTCTTCAGAAATAGATGTCATCTTCTAAATATCAGAACTGTCTATCGCTAACTCAACATCCAAAAGAAAAAAAACATTGCATCGCCCATAAGATCACTTTAATTATAGAGTGCAAAGGTGATAAACTCTTCGGATTGATCTAGCTAGAGTTCTTTATGGCCAAGAAACAATATTACACAATAAATATTTATTAAACCTTAATAGGTAACCACTTCGCCAAAAGGCAATATCATATTAGTGAGAAAATTGACTTGGAATTGGAGAACTTAACTAATAAATATTAGAGCGAGGTTCAAAATGAGAAGCTCCAAAAGTTGGTATGAACCTTAGTGATTAAATACATTATGCTAAAAGACTGTTTGAGAGAAGTTGGGAGAGTTAGACTTAGACTTGCATGTTCTAACCATTGGATTCGGACCAAATTTACAAAAATTAACCTAGTGCCTTGAAAGGTTTTGTGATCCATGCATGGTATACCTCTAACATCGGAACTTAGGCTTGAGAAACCCAACACACACCTCCATTATGTGTGTAGGCTACATATCTATATTATTCAGAAATTTATTTTTCTTGTTAACTTTTAATACATATATTGTACAAATAAACTTAAAAATACATTACCTAGAAAAAATAGTAAGGAGAATTAAATCAAAGCACAAAACCCTATATTTATAGAGGAAAAATATTTTTGGTCAAATGATTAAATGTTTATCTCTATAATATTTATCACTAAAATACGATTTCAAGAAATCGTGTAACCTTATATGATTTTATTATTTGTTTTGGGAGGTTTGAACTATGAGTTATATTTCATTGATCTAATCGTTGATAAAAAACTCTAAATATATATATATATAAGTTTATCTATATAATTATATAAACCTTAGAAATTTATGAATGTTATTGACAAGATTTAAATTTTCGGCCATCTCGAACTGACCAAGCAAAATCGGTAAAAAATAGTCAAAAATATTATTTTTTTGTCTGTTTCTGATTAGATTTACGGTCAAAAATTAATATATTTTCTTATAGTGATAGCACATACATAAGGATCATAATCTAAGCTCGAATTCATGAATATATATATATATATATATACGCAGTTAATACAATTTTTGTCATATATACATTAAACCGCAAGAAGCAAGGTATGAATAAAAACCATAATCAAAAGAACAAAGAGGCAAAGGTGGGACCAAAAAAATGACACTTTTTAGGATCACGCACTTTACTTTTGCTTTACTTCTATACTTCGTTTAAACAACACAAACTAAACAACTAAATTAAACCTTCAATGCCTTTCCATATTTTAGAAATAGTTTTTCGCTGTAATAAGCATAAAACAAACTTTGCCCTAAAGTCCCAAACCTCAGCCGCAGAACCATCCGAGTTCTAATGAACTCACCTAAAGTTGTATTATCTAATTATCTAATCTATATATAACTTACCTAATTTGAATATTTTTTTCTGAAGCTGTAGTATTATTGAAATAGTTCAAAAGCCAAAAGATACATATTACAAAATAAGGATAATATGAGAATGAACCCAACAATGGTCCAAGAAGCATCAGCTCAAAGTTAGAAGGATCGAGATCCTGAGTAGCCATACATCCGTGAATGATTCTGTCACCTATCGATCTATTGGGGACACTGCCATGCAACCGTTTCGGATGAAACGACGAGAAGACGTCGTTGTGTTCCTATCCAAACATGTAACCAACAACAAACATATCTACTCTACCAAAATTGAAATCAGTACCAGAAAACATTTCAGAGGAACAATGTTGATTTGCTACTCTGAAAAGTTCAACGCATCAAAATTCAACCCTGTTGTCTTGAAAATTATTCATGTGCATTGTGACTGCAGTTGAAGAATTACTATCAATGAAGAAGACCACCGGTAAGGAATTCTAAAGAAAATGTCTCCAATAATGATGAAGCACATGAAAAGATAAACAGATTTTAACACAAACGGTAAGTCTGAAACAAAACAAAACTCAAATGATAGGGATAAGACGAATGGAGTCGATACCGATGCTACGAGAGGCACCATCACCGACTTTAAAAAAGAGTCATGGCAGCTAGGTCAAAAGCCTAAGATTTTGACACCCTAATTTGAATTAATCACAGTTTTTTTTATCATCGAATCTTTCGAATTCATTGAATTATACGTCATTCTAGTGGTAAAATATCTACATAAAAATAGTCATCAGCCCAACTTTCTAATGTTATTTGTTTTGTTTGAAAAAACTTTCTAATGTTGCGAGCCAACAAAATGTATTCTCGAATTTAAAGAAAAAAAATTAAGAAAAACGAGAAAACTTTGAAGTTTTATGAAATCTAAGTATGGAGAAAAGCAATCTTCGAAATTTACCATAATCTGAAATTATATGCTAATTTTCCCAAACGCCATAAGTAGTGAACTCAGAGACACCATTTCTAGAGAAGAATTTAAACACATTATCTTGCCAAATGTTTTAAAAGATAGTATTATTTTGTTAGTCGTTTGGTCAGTTAATTAGACTTTAATTGGTAAGAATATTTGTTAAGCATTATTGGAGGAACCAATCATATTTGAGAAATTAATAATAGATAAATAAAAAAATTTAAATTCCAACGAAAAAAAAAATTCAGTTTGCATCCTATATATATTCGTAAGTTAATTTTGTTGGATCAAAATAAATACATAAGATAATCTAATAAAAAAGTTCTTTCAAAAAAGAAAATGTTCTAAAAAATGGGAAAACGGGGTAACGGGATGGGACCCATATGACACAACAGGAACTTGTGAGATTAATGATCGAAGCCTGTTTCATGCCGGACCATTATCCGCCACGTCAGCACCATTTCAACTGTGGGTCCCATATTCCACTAACACTGGCTCAAAATTCCACAGCTGATATATATATATACATTATGTTTATAGAGTCTTATTAATGAAGGATATGATTAATAAAAATTGTTTGAAACCATCGTTTAGAAAAAAATTAGTAGTTGAAATGAACAGAGTTTGAAGATATCGGTTGGCAAAAAAATGTTACAATGAACGTCAGTTTGAAAATTAAGGTTAATTGGTATCACTGCAACACATATGAAATAAAAATTAGTACATAAAAGTTATTTTAAAATAGTTAATCTCAAAAGTAAATAGTAACATTTGATATAAAAATAAATATATAGATTACAATTACTATATTTAAATAATATTTTATATTAACAAAGGAAGTTTCTTAAAAATGTAAATGTGTGATGTTTATTTTGAACTATATATTTTTTCTTATATTATAACTATGCGTAAAGTGTAAAAGTAAATGATTTTTTGTATTTAAAAATTTTAAGCGTTTCTCAAATGACTTTAAATAGTTCTGTTTGTAAATAACTTTTTTTCAAACAATCTAAATAAGTCCAAACGACCATTTGAAAATATTATTTATAAAAGATTATTTCAAACAAAGTATTAATTGATAGCAAAATAAATATATTATTTGCAATGATCTTTTATGTGTAATCATCGAATATCATAGTAATAGATAATCTGCTTATTATGATATCAGAAATTTGTTTTTTCTTCACTACAAAAAATAAATTTAAAAGGGTTTTAGGATAAGCTTTAAGCTATAAGCCATCGAACATAATTCTGTCACGTTCTTTTTCTTTGAAACTAAATTTCTGTTCTAGAAAATAAGAGTATTAATAAAACATAATTTCACTCCGATATTTAAATAAATATCTTTTAACATTGTTATCACTATCATTTCAATTTAATGGCAGCAACGTCACAAAAATTACAAACCTTTTTACAAAAAAAAAAAACACAGACACACACAGCTGTTATACCCTAGATGATTGCAATGTTTTTGTTTTGGACACTTTCATGTTTTTAGAAAAAGATTTTACAATACCATTTGAATAAGTTTAGTCTTGGGGTTTTAGATTTTCTATTGCGAATATAAACTTTTTGGAGAAAATTATTAAATTATTTTAGCAAAATAATAGTTTATTTCTGCTAAATTTTTTAACAAAAAGTAGTTTATTTCACTTTATATAATATTAAATTTAGCAAAACTATTATAAATATTATTAATTTAGTAGTATAAAATTAAAAATATTATTTTTAGTATAATATAGTATCGTGGTTAGACATGAAAAAAGTTTTAGTGTTAATATTACAGCAAATACAGCGTAATTTCAACACTAAAATAATATTCTGATTGAAAATATTCTTACAAGTATGAACCATATTAATCATGTGCATATACATCCATACTTACATACTATATTATTAGTGGTACATTTATATAGGAAGAAAATAAAATGATATTGAACATTTTTAGATTATATTGATGATTTTTTAATCTGAATAATTCTGTGTTAACTTTGAATTTTTATTTGAGCATATTTTATTTTTTATAAATCCACGTAAAAATCAAAATACTTCATTTTAACTATTATTTGTAAATTCTGCATAATTTTTATATATCTTGTGTGATATGCATATTCTACATTTTTTTATTTGCATTCACAATTAAAACCCTTAGTGTTACGCATCATCCAAACAACATGTGAAGAGAATGTGTAGCCTAGAAATGATATATCTATTTTCTTTTTGTTAATATTGGGTCACAATTGACCAGTCTATTAACCAAATTCCTGGATAATGTAGACGGTAGGATTCGATCCTGAGATATATAAGTGGACTTGTCTTTAGTAAATTTACCATCTGCCAGTAAGCGAAATGCCACTAGCCATGATGTAGCTAATAAAGCAATAACTTAATTATACAAGTATCATATAAATATTTATCTCATTGGGTGTATTTAACGATAGTCTATACACACGAACTTTGACAATAATTAAGGGATTTCTCCACGTTCGTTTTCGATGTAAATGATTATAAATATGAATACAAATGCTTACATATATGATTATACGTTATTAAAACATACATATTATTAAAGTGCGATTTCTTTTTAAGTAAAAGATGACTATCGAAGTCCTTCGAACCTTTTCTTTGAAGTCCACAAATATAAAACACGATCTTTTCTTTGGACTGTCTCCATCAAAAGTTGGTGGATGGTAATGAAGTCTCTCTCTCTAAATCTTGCTTGACCTCTCTTATTCATCTCTCTTTCTCCCCAAGCTTTTGCAGCAAATAAAGTCTCTATCTCACTCAGGGTTAAAAGAGACATAAAGACAGAGACTATGATTGATAAGGACATAGAGATAATAGATTATTAGGACACGGTTGTCTACTTTATCTTGTATGTCTCTTCTCTCTCTTTATCTCTTTCTTCTTCATCATCTGAGTTTCTTTATTTAACCCTACTCACTTTCTCTTCTCTCATTCCTCTCTCTTGATATATCTCTTGGGATCTGATCTCTTTCCGGTGGTTATATTCCCAATGAGAACTGTCAAATCCTTTCCATTTGCATAACATCTCCATTTAGGGTTTCTCTCTCTCTAGCTCTTACTACTTTAAAGTGTCTTTAATGAAGTGTTCGATTCGATCTATCTAAGTATATAAGAAGAAGATTCATTAGAATCTAGTCACATACAATCATTCAAATCTCAACATTTTTAAGGGTTTGAGTTGAATCTGCCTGTTTTCGAGGTTTTTTGAGGTATAAACCCTAACTTCATCTATGATCTTCCATAAATCTTCATACTTTATAGTTTAGATATATTTCTTGTTTGATATATCTGCACATATTTACCAATTTAGATTTTTGATATAATGGTTGATTTTTTTTATATTGTTATCATCATTATTATGATCATGATCATCATCCTCTTATCCTACTCAATGTTGCTGATGTTACAAGCTAAGCAAAATACCATCCTTAAAGAGACTCAAGAATTAGTTTTTTCTTTCTCTAAGATTTTGTTTTTGATTGATAATATAGAGAAATAATCTCTTAAAGGATGATTAACCTTGAAATCTTTCTCATATTTTTTCTTCTCCTCTTCTTGAATATATATATTTAAAATTAATTTATTGATACTTAAAATGCAATTATCAATTATCTATCATATAATTGCAAGATCAGTAATATGTTAGATGAAGACTAGTGATTAATATTTTATTTTTCCTTATTAAATCTCTCAAGATACTGCGATCATTTAATCAGAAAACAATGTAGTTGTTGAGCTTATCAATTAATGAAAAGTTTGACTTTGACAAAAAAAAAATCTTCAAGAGTGCTATGAATCTAAAATTGTTTCATAGGGTTATTAATTGTTATTTTTCACTTTTCTCAAGGTATCTAGATTTTACTTTTTCCATATCATTTGTAGTCACACTTAATTAGTAGGGAAATTATATATGAATGTCTATTATGATATGTAATATATATGTTGAGATTATCATATGTAACTAAATCTATCTAAATCTAATCTCATGATCCATAGTTAAACATGTCATTGTTTCATATCATAAACAGGCTTATCTAAATACGTACAAGAAGAAAAGAAATAAAGGATGAATTCGTTTTCACAAGTACCTCCTGGCTTCAGATTTCATCCAACTGATGAAGAACTTGTAGACTATTACCTAAGAAAAAAGGTTGCATCAAAGAGAATAGAAATCGATTTCATCAAGGACGTTGATCTTTACAAGATTGAGCCATGGGATCTTCAAGGTCTGGCAACAAAAAAATCTTATCATCTCTCTTTAGTGAGGATCCATAATTTGATAGTAAAGCTTACGATTGATGTTTGTGCGTGTGTGTGTGTTAATTTAGAGTTATGCAAGATTGGAAACGAGGAACAAAGCGAATGGTACTTCTTCAGCCATAAAGACAAGAAGTATCCGACAGGAACTCGAACCAATAGAGCGACGAAAGCAGGATTCTGGAAAGCCACCGGAAGAGACAAATCAATCTATTTAAGACATAGCCTTATTGGAATGAGGAAAACACTTGTGTTTTACAAAGGAAGAGCTCCAAATGGACAAAAATCTGATTGGATCATGCACGAGTATCGCTTAGAAACTAATGAGAATGGAAACCCTCAGGTACATACATTGATCAAAGCTCACATATCTTAACTCATTGTTTATTAAATAGCTCATAATTTACTTGCATAAGGAAATCATTGTTATTTTATATTTGATATATACTTAAGTATGCACGTCTCCTAAGGCTAAGTCACATTATGACACTTGTATAAATCCACATCCAATGTACAATATGTTGACATTAATATGTTCATTTCTAACACAATATGTCCATAAGTACATTGTTAAACTCACTATAAACATACATAGCTAGCTTGTGTACCAAAAAACCATATCAGAACCATTGTAATTCCTTCTAGATATTTACTACAATCATTCATAGTCTAAAATTTATTACAATTTACTAGTGTTAGGAAACTATCTTTAGTCAAGTGGTTAAATATTCATTTATGTCGTATTTCCTATCTAATTTTGGTTTCAGGAAGTCTCATAACTCTGAGTGATAGAGTTTGGGTTATAGATCGGATATTTGCGAATCCAATTGTTTGTTGACAAATTTTTTTACTAGTCTTATCACCAAAAGATATTCTAATTTTATTGGTATCTACATTTTCAACTTATATATGGTTATTGGTGAGTGTTTGTTTGCGATTTGATTTGATTTATGTGATATTTGAGTGTAGGAAGAAGGATGGGTAGTATGCAGGGTGTTCAAGAAGAGATTGGCTGCAACGGTAAGGAGAATGGGAGATTACGATTCTTCACCATCAAATTGGTATGATGAGCAGCTCTCTTTCATGGCATCCGATTTCGATTCCAACTCTCCACGACGGATTCTTCCCAACCACCATTATAACCGCCATCATCAGCAGCCCTTGCCTTACGGTCTTAATGCATCTGCAGCTTATGCAATGAACAACAACAGCCCTAACTTGCAATGCAAGCAAGAACTCGAGTTGCATTACAATCAAATGGTACAACATCAACAAAGAAACCATCTTCATGAATCTATGTTCCATCAGCTTCCTCAACTCGAAAGCCCTAATAGTAATTGCAACTCTCTACCTTATCGATCTATCAACAACAATAATGGCAACTTACAACAATCATCAAATCTATCTCATGAAGAACAATTGCAACAAGGAAATCAAAGTTTAAGCTCTATTTGTTATGATCAAGGAGTAGAACAAGTGACTACTGATTGGCGAGTTCTCGATAAATTCGTCGCTTCACAGCTAAGTAATGAAGAGGCTGCAGCTGCAGCTTCTGCTTCTGCTTCTTCTCATCAAGAAAACATCAAGATCAACACAACTTATCTACTGATAGATGAAGGAATAACTTTGCAGGAGAATGATTCTGAAAAGATTGTTGAAATGGGAGAAGAATATACAAATGCTCATGATGCTTCTACTTCTTCAAGTTGTCAGATTGATCACTGGAAATAGTGAACAAATAAAGAAGATGCAAGATGAATATATATATATTAAACATACATGCACATTAGTGCTGTGTATAATTAAGATGGATGGGGAAAAAACAAGGAGTTATTTCCCGGATTTATGGAGGTTTTGTACATAATAAAAACCTATACAATTATATGGTACTCTATTTTGTTTTTGATTATTATTGTTACATTGTTGAACTATATGTTATATACGCACATGTATGTGTATATATGTATGGATGTATGTATTTATGTATGAATGTATATGCATCCCTAGTTATATATAAAAAGTATATGAGTTTCAATTTGTATATGCATCCCTAATTATATATAAAAAGTATATGAGTTTCAATTGGGAGACAAATTATTGAATGAAGAGAAAATTATTTCATCTGAATAAAGATGATTTTTGTATATATATACCGGCTAAATTTATGTTGCTCATAATCTTTTTTTTTGTCAACAATTAGATCGATAAGACCCGATCCATAGCCTAAAACGCATATCTAAACTCTCTTTTTTAAGCTACCATAATGTGTAGCGGATAGGATTCGAACCCTAGTGCCAAGTCATTAGCTGGATCATCCTAACCACCAGATTGAAAGCAATTTGGCTCGTTCATAATCTATTTTAGATTTTTTCCTTTCAATTATATGTCTGTAAAATTTCTTACAAAAATTTGTTAAAGTTGTGATATTAAAAATCGGTTTATCACTTACAATTGTACAGAACCCAAATCAAGAGATAATTAACTCTTTTTTGTTAGACTTTACTATTGCACTTCATTAGATAATTTTAAAATGAAGAACATAGTAGAACAACAAAAGTTTAATTTATACTATGTTATAAATACACCAAACATAAACTCACTTTTATGTTATATATACTAAAAATATACATAAAACAAAATACACAATTGACTCTAATTTGGATTAAACTTACACATTTTAGTTCTCTTGATACGAAACTTTCATGAAGCTTGAAGATTTGAGTATGTCAAAACCCAGAAATACTCTGTAAAAGATTGCATAGAGACAAGTAGTGAAGTAGAAAAACATTGTTATGACATTTTGGTCGTGAATCAATATACTTATATAGAGAGAAGTCGTGGAAAGAAAGTAAGATAATGAAGCCATGCTTTGTCATTAATTATAATGTTCATTTCAAGGAAGCATAAAAGACAATTTGTTAAAGTTAAAATTATGTTTCCTCGAAGTCATGAGCTCAATTCTAGTAGAGACAAAATCTTTCAATTATCTCGGATCCTAATTCGATTATATATGTATGATATTTTATTTATTAGTCAAAAGCTTTAGTTATTTTTGTTTTTGGGATTTTTTTTCAGTAATCTATGTTTAGATTTTTTTCAGTACATTTTTTTTTTTATCAATTAAGTCTAGGACCGTACTTTAATACGTAAGATATGAGATCCGTCACAGATCCCATAAAAAGTTGAAGACCCATTTGAACATTTTTATACAGTTTTTCTTTAACCCAACGTCCCTGCTGCAATATGATGAGAGGTTATTTCTCCCGGACTACTTAGAAAACTTTTTTTTTAAGAAAAAAATTTAGGTCTGAAAAATTAAAAACTCTACAAAAACGAAAGCTTAGTTTTAAAATATTATTATACATTTTTCAAAAAAATCTTGTGGTCCAAAATAAACAAAAAAAATTTCTGAAAACTTAGAATCCAAATTTTTTTTTACTGTTTTATTTTAGCAACACCGGACTTTACTTTTATACAGAACAACTTTAACTAGATTGGTGAATAAAATTTTGATCCATAACTCAAATCTTATTTTGCAGAATTATATGACTATCTAAAATCCAATTATGATGAAAAAATTACACAACTACTAGATCAACTTTTGTTTTTTTGTAATCTAGATTTTCATTTTTTTGGGCTGAGATCTAAATTTAAATTTTTTATTTATTAATTAGGAGGTTTCGGGCAAAGCTCTTCCACGATTTCTACATAGACACTCATTTACCAACTGGATTAACGTGTATTGGTTATAACCTAATTAATTTTCTAATAACATCATTTTAAATAGTTGTTATATGAGAATGTATTACAATTTGTGACTATATATGGTTGAGAGCTTCTAAGCAAACCTAATTTTCATGTTTTTAGATAATACTGTAAGATTTGTTGTTTGGAAGCTCTCAACGATATAAAAAACGCCATATCACAAATCGTAATATATACGTCTCATATAACAACTAGTATATAAATATTACTCCCTCCGTTTTATAATATAAGTTATTTTAGAGAATTTTTTTTGTTTCAAAATATAAGTTGTTTTACAAAACCAAGACAAAAAATAGATTAAAAGTTACAACAAACTATTTTATTATTTTGAAAAATCATTTCTCTTTCTTTTTTTAATTGAATGTTGAGATAAAATAATGAACTTTTTGTTGAAAATATAAAAAGTAGAAAATTTCTTAATATGTGTGCATTCAAGCAAAAACAATTTATATTAAGAAACGGAGGGAGTATTAGGTATTGTGCTAAATATTTTAGCTATGAGTAACCTTAATTTTGTGAAGGAACACAATGATTTGAGCGTGCTCTGTGGGATTGACACCCGACACGGTTCCGGTCTAAACGAAATACTAGCATCGATATTTTAATATTGCATAAAAGAAATAACAAAAATTGATCATTATTAGACATTGATCTCAATTTCATAACTCATAATTATGGAGAACCTTATATGAGACAAAACCATGTGACGTTTTATCATTTTTGTTTTGCTTTTTAACCAAAAGATCACTAGTTTAAAGCCATAAATGACAAAAATATTAGATAGTTTTTTCTTTTCTTATCAGTATTAAGTTAAAATTAAATTAGCCAGAGTTGTCGACTTGTTTTCAGTCTGGTGGTAGGATGATCCAGCTAATGATTTGGCACTAGGGTTCGATTTCTACCCGCTGTATTATAATAGCTTAAAAAATAAATTTGGGATGGGTTTTACGCTATGGATCGGGTTTTGTCGATCTAATGTTAAATAAAAAGAATAGCCAGAGTTAATGGTGGGTTAGATTGGTTTTTAAGCCCATAACTAGGTCGACCTAAAAACCTATCCAAGATATTGGTAAAGCTAGAACACCTCGTTAGTAAGGAAAATATCGATTGAAAAATCTGAAATGAAATTACAAAACATAATTACGAAATCAGCATGATCTGATCATGACATATAAAGAAAAAAGGTTATTAAGACATTGATGTATGTCAAGTATAAAACGGAAGATGACAAAAAAAAAATCTATCCAACTTAAGAATATTCAGCCTTATAACAAAAAAAATAGTTATAATCGAGAATAACTTAGCTTCATAGCGAATAAATTTTAATTTTTCGTTAAATTTTTCTCTATTGATAGTTTTTTTTTTGTTAACGACAATATCAATATGGGCTGCAAAGGTCAGCCCATTAGCCAAATTCTTACATAAATCTCGTAGGTGATGAGACTCAATCCATGGTGTATGTGCGCCTGTCTTTAGTAGACTTACCATCAACCACTGGATTAAAGGTCACTTGCTTCCCGATGGATAGTTTGAATCGCAAGAATCATAAGTTTATTTAATAGATAATTGGTGAAATAGCCTAAATCACTAATTTAATTGAGTATGTATATTATATATATTGAAGTAATTATGAAAATAGCATAAATGCCTAACTACTTTTTTTTTGTTAATATTAAAACATAATTGGCTGACGTATTAGTTAAGTTTATGCATTAAGTTTATGCATAATGCAGGCGGCATGACTCGATCCCGAGACATGCAAGTACGTCTATTTTTAGTGGACTTATCACCTGCAATTAGGCTAAATGACAAACTACTTACAACTTTAATTCTTTAACTGATTGTGCTCAGGATTAAAAACAAAAAATAAAAAACTTATGTGGATGAGAGACTCTAAGAAGTCTACTTGCAAATATGGTTATATTATATGGTATAGAACTACTGAACAATATAGAAGATATAGTATCTAATAATAAAAATTATTTATCTATATGATATATAAGGATGAGGAAATGAACAAGAAAAAGAAAGAGAATGAGAAACCTATGTTTTTTAAAAAAAAATTCTAACTTTGAATTAATTTTTCTTATAAAAAACAGTATTGAAAATAGAATCAGAGAATGAGTGAAGAAGAAGAAAAAACTAAATGAAAAAATTAGGTTGGAAAATAATATAGAATATAGAATAATGTTCAATTTAGGGTTTTAGGCTTTATGGTTAATTATAAAAAACTGTAACTCTTGCTTATTTCCCTTTATTTATTTTAGCGAGTGATTCTATTGATTAAACTGTTAATTTTGTAAACATTCCTACTTGTAATTATAATGATAGTTGTATATCAACTCTAAATATAAATCACACTTATACACACCAAGTATTGACCACATGTTTTTCTTACTTAGAAAAATTTATAAGATTTAAAAATAGTTTTTTTTTTCTTTTTATTTGACCCCTACATCAGATTTCCACGTTTGTAAAGAGGTTTGCAACTATAAAAAATTAATTAAAAAATAAATGACCATTAGTTTAGTAGTTGGTGGTAAATCCACTAAAAGTAGGTGTACATATATAACTAAAAATCGAGTTATACCGCATCCGAGATTTATATAGGAATTCGGCTAATGGACCGATCATTCTGATCTAATATAAATATTGGCGTTGAGAAAAAAAAATTAATTAAAGAAAATAAAACAGAAAAATTAATGAATTATCTCGTTTAAAAATTCTTTGATGGGCCTAATATAGCTTAATTGGGCTTAGAAAAGCGTATAAATATGGGTCCCTATAAATTGACCTTTCACTCTTTAATGTTGTATATGCTTTCTTAAGAAGAAACCCTCAAAGAGTCAAAGCAAAGGTAGATTCTCTCTCCCTCTCGACGAATTTTTTTCCATTGGTAATGTTTTTTACTTTTTTGGAATTAAATTTTGGATTGAAAAGTAAATTTTTATTGATATTTTGTAATTCGTTGATTTCGTTTTGTTCGTTCGATTCGTAATGAGAAGATCGGAATATTCAATTTATCTCCAAGTTTTTTGCTTTTTTTTTATGGTTGTAAATTGTGTTTTGTGAATCATGGAGACATTAGAACAGAAGAAAGCTTATGTTTTTAGAGTTTGGAACAAGTTATAACGTTTGTGAAATTGATTGTGTTTTAAGGTTTTTGATTAGGACAAAAATGCATTACAAGAGAAGAAATGTTCGAGTTTACAGGGATTTTCCAAAAGGCTGTGGTTTTATTTGCAGTGAATCCAATGTTGGTGTTTCATCTAAGTTTCAGGTAAGAATAAGAAGAATCAGATTGTATTCAGACAGATTTTGTAATATTTTGAATGCTAAGAGCTTTGGTTTGAGAAGTTTGTGCAGGCTTATGGAGACTTGCCACACATAAAAAAGGCATTGGAGAGTGAGACTTGTACAATTGCAGTATGTAATTCATTGACAGACGATTCGATTGTTGAATCTGATGAGGATTTTGAAGATCCGGAAGAGGAGGAAGTTATAGGAGAAAGCGAGGAGAAACAAAACCAGATAAGTCCTGTAAAGAAGAGAAGATTGAGTTTAGATAACTCAACCATGGAAGTTGAGACAGATGTTGTGTATACTTCAAGGAGAGTTCTTGTTTCAGGACTAGCAGCTTCTTCGAAATGCCCTTGGAGACAACCAAAGAACAAAAGTTCAAAACAGGTGATTGATTTGATGCCCGAGTCTTTGATGTTTTTCTGAATCTATGTGTTTTGGTTTCTCTTTGTGTAGATGATTGATGTGATTGAACCATTGAATTGCAGGAGAAGAGAAGGTGGAAACTCTGAAATCAAAGACTCTGAGTAGTGTTAGACATTAGGATTTAGAAGTTTGGCTCTTTAGATAAGAGGAATTATGAGTTTAAGATCTCTTGATGTAGCAAAACTGATGACTTTTTGTTGTCAATCACTCAACAAAGAGTTTTCCAATTCAGATAACCGAAATAAACCAAGTTTTTGTTGTCTGATAACTAAATTGAGCTTTTACACTGACTAAACCGGAATTTGAACTCTAACCGAACCAAAATAGAAACTGACCGGTATTGTACTAACCGATCCATATTCAATTAAAAAAATTGAATAAACCAATCTAAAACCTAGTTTAAACACTACAACTAAACCAGAAACTGAACCGAATCTAGATTAAAACCTAAACCAAATTTGTTCAACAATAATTTGAACTTGATAATATCAAATTGGGTAAAGAAATTGAAATTTCTAAGCCAAATCTATTCTTTAATCACCAGATTTGATGTAAATACAGTTGTTTTGATTCGATTGGAATATTAATTTATTTGACATAACCAAAAGAGATTTAACCGGAACTAAACCGGTTTTGGTATTCTCAGTCCCATCTGATTCCGATTAAAACACTTCTGTTCAGGAGAATCCGACATCGAAATCGAAAAGAAATGCAGAGGTCGATTGCGATGACGGCGAAGAGATTTGTTCATCGCAATCTTCTGGAAAAAGTTAAACCTAGAAATGCTTCTTCTCCTTCGTTTAGCCACCACTGCAGTTTCTGTTGTTGCTTGGTACGAGCTTTCTCTAGTGTCAATGGTGATTTCCGCGAGAGATTAAGTAAAAGTCGGCTCAGTGATATAAAGCTAGATGATGCAATTGATTTGTTCAGTGAGATGGTAAAGTCTCGCCCTTTCCCTTCCATTGTCGATTTCAATAGATTGTTGACTGCCATTGTCAATTTGAAGAAGTATGATGTTGTAATCTCTTTGGGGAAGAAGATGGAAGTTTTGGGGATTCGAAATGATGTTTATACATTCAATATTGTGATTAATTGTTTTTGTTGCTGTTTTCAAGTCTCTCTCGCTTTTTCTGTTCTGGGCAAGATGTTGAAACTTGGTTATGAGCCAGATAAAGTCACGCTTGGATCTCTTGTCAATGGATTATGTCGTAGGAATAGAGTTTCTGATGCTATATGTTTGGTTGATAAAATGGTGGAAATTGGATATAAACCGGATATTGTTGCTTACAATTCGATCATTGATAGTCTTTGCAAAACCAGACGTGCAAATGAGGCTCTCGAGTTTTTCAAGAGGGTTAAAAGCAAAGGAATTAGACCGACTGTTGTTACGTACACCTCTCTCGTAAAGGGTCTGTGTAATTCGGGTAGATGGACTGATGCTGCTTTAATGTTAAGTGATATGATCAAGAGGAAAATTACCCCTAATGTGATTACTTACAGCGCATGGCTCGATGCATTTGTGAAAAACGGAAAAGTCTTGGAGGCTAAAAAATTGTTCGAGGAGATGATACGAATGTCCATTGATCCTGATATTGTGACTTATAGTTCAATGATCAATGGGCTTTGTATGCATAATCGTATAGATGAGGCCAACCAAATGTTTGATTTGATGGGAAGCAAAGGTTGTATCCCAGATGTAGTGAGTTACAACACTCTTATAAATGGATTTTGTAAGTCAGAGAGAGTGGAGGATGGGATGAAACTGTTTCGCGAGATGACTCAAAGAGGATTAGTTAGCAACACAGTCACTTATAACACTCTTATCCAAGGGTTCTTACAAGCAGGCAACATTGATATGGCTCAAGAACTTTTTAGTCAGATGGATTCTTTTGGTGTATCTCCAGATATTTGGAGCTATAACATTTTGTTAGGTGGTCTTTGTAACAATGGGGCTTTAGAGAAAGCATTGGTGATATATGAAGATATGCAAAAGCAAGAAATGGATCTTGATATTGTCACATATACTACCATCATCAAAGGGATGTGCAAGACTGGTAAGGTTGAAGATGCTTGGGATTTATTTTGTAGGCTCAGCCTCAAAGGACTGAAGCCTGATATTGTAACATACACTACAATGATGTCAGGCTTGTGTACAAAAGGCCTACAACGTGAAATTGATGCACTGTATACAAAGATGAAACAAGAGGGGCTTATGAAAGACGACTGCACACTGTGCCTTAGAGATGGTGACATAACCTTATCAGCTGAACTTATCAGAAAAATGTTGAGTTGTGGCTATGAACCATCTTTGCTTGGAGACATAAAATCTGGGAGATGCAGAAAAAGCTCTGCCTCTCTTGTAGCTGTTACGAAGACATGAGCATATCCACTGTGTTGTTATGTCTCTGATTTTAAGTCTTGTTTGGCTTTCTCTAATTTGAGTTGAGAAAGCCTCAGTTGCTTCATCCAAGAACTGAGTAATGGTGGTCCTTCCAGTGTTAATGGAACGGTGAATGCATCTGGGTTCTTCACGTTTCCCTCACTTCCGATTAAAGATTCTGCATTTTAAAGGAATTCTGTGGAAGGGTTTTGTGCTCTTTCATCATCATCAGCTGCAGCTCCACCGATGTTTCTGATAGGTATTGCTTTATCTTCTCCTTTGGATCTCAATGCTTGAGGTGAAATTTCTGTTTTCATTTATCAAATAAGGTTCTTGATCTGTTCGTGCTGGATTAGTAGTTCGTGGTTTTACTTTTCTTTCGAATTCCTTGGTTGAGATCATTTTACTAGCAGCTTGAAGTTCTTCTGGGTGCTCTGTTATTTCTGAGTCTCGTATGCAAAGCTCTAAGAGTATGAGTCTTGTTTGGCTATAGAAAGATCTTAAATCTTCCAAATAGTATCACTATAAAAGGAATTCTTAATTATTAGGCATTTGACAATGCAAGTCTGTCTTTAATGGTAAATACGAAGCTCATTCCAGTTTTTGAAGATATTAGTATCACTTGTCCTTTCTCAAAACAAATGGAAGTTTGTTTGCAATGAACAAAACGACATGAACAGTCTGTTGTTTCTTGGGCTTTTTTTAGGTGTTTACTTGTCACAATTTGAGTACGAAAACCAGTTTTGGTACGAAATGTAGGTGTTCGAAAACAGAGAAATGTAGGAAAAAAGATGTACTTGGCTACCGGTGTGAGGAAGAGCGAACATCACTTCGTTTCTCTTCTCTCAAGCTTAACAATGTTTTTCTCTTTGTGGCATGTAGGAAGTAATGCTTTGCCAGAGGTTAGAAAAAGCCATGATGCTGTAATAGAGGCAAGGCTTCTCACTTGTAAGAGAAATCTATTTCCCTCCTCCATCTTATCTTTTGTTCTTTCCTACGAATTGATAGTCATTTGTTAAAAATGATTTTGTAAAATTTACCTGCTAAACCTTGATTCTTGTCGCAGAGTAGCAAAAAGTTATTGTGGAAGGTTTTAATCAAACATTCTTATAATTGTTGGAACGAAGCAATCATGAAGAAGGCTAAAGGCTTTCTCTTTTATTTGAAAGCAACCATAGTGCAGAGTTATCTTTCTCTGCCTTCTGCCTTTTGAAGACATCCTGTAAGGGAAATCTATTCTACTTCCATTTCTTATCTCCTCTTCTCTCCTAACAATTTGCTAACAGCTCTACGTTTTTTCTTCCTTAGTGAGTCTCTTTCTCTGAATGTGTGCAACGATGGGTGGTTAATTATATGTCTCATTGTCATGTGATCAAGTTGTGAATCAAGTCTCTCAATGTTTATATGTCAAAGAGAGTTGTATTCATAACCTCAAGGAGCATTTCACAGCACCAGAAGAAGAGCTGAAGGCAATGCAAAATGATTTGTCGAGAAGGGTGGAGAGATTGGAGAATAAAGGTCTACGAATGCTTGCCCAAATCCAGATATAAGACATCTCAACAGTGTCGAGGACAGATATACATTGTTTTGTTGTTTGTTTCAGGAATATGTCATGTCTGATTGACTCGGCTGTTTCTGAACTAATATGCAACGTTTGGATATTTTAGAGTTCTGATTGGTTTCAGAAAGTTCTCTAATGCTTGTGATTGTATAACTGCAGTCGTTGTATTCGATTATATTCAGTGGATAATTGATTTGAAGGAGATAGTATATAAACTTTTTGACTATTATTGTGCTCAGGCAAAGTATGTCAAATTTATGAACAACAATAAATTTTGTCTTTATTGACCAATAAGAAAGCACTCTATTTTCAATTGATCTCTTAATCCTCTATGCTTTGTTCAAATCAGTAAAGTTAAATTTAGATCTCAACATTTTTGTAAATGGAGAATTGTGTCTCCCTCTCAATACCTTTGGATCAGCCGGTGAATAAAGTCTCTAAATGGCTAGAAGAGAAAAGAGCTTATATTCATAATCTCAAGGAGAATCTTGTGGCTTTGACGACAACCATGGAGAAGCTCAAGGCAAAGCGAGATGATTTATCAAGAAGGCTCAAAAGAGAGGAGGATAGAGGTCAATAAAGACTTGCGGAAGTCCAGGTATGGCTTACAACAGTTGAGACTATTGAAAACAAAGTCAATGATCTTCTTAGTACTAGAAATGTTGAACTTCAAAGGCTGTGTCTTTGTGGGTTCTGCTCTAAGAATTTACTATCAAGCTATCCTTATGGGAAGAGTGTTTTTTCGAGGCTGAAAGGGGTTAAGAATCTTATAAGTGAAATTTTCGAGGTGATTACTGAGCAAGTTCAGTTCTCTGAGGTGGAAGAAAGACAACTACCACAGACAATTGTTGGTCAAGAAACAATGCTTGATAAGACATGGAATCATCTCATGAAAGATGGAGTTGGTATTATGGGTATGTATGGTATGGGCGGAGTAGGGAAAACAATTCATCTCACACAGATCAACAAGTTCAGTAACGATAGGTGTGGATTTGACTATGTGATTTGGGTTGTGGTGTCTAAAGAGTTACAAATGGAGAAGATTCAAGATGAAATCGCTAAAAAAAATTGGTTTGTATGAAGAGGAGTGGGGAAAAGAAGTAAAAGCCAAAAGACCAATAAATTATATAACTTCTTAAAGGAAAAAAAATTTGTGCACTTAGATGACATATGGGAGAAGGTGAATCTAACAGAGATTGGAGTTCCATTTCCAACCAGACAAAACAAATGCAAAGTGGCTTTTACCACTCGTTCGGATGTATGTGCACGCATAGGGGAGGAAAAACCAATGGAAGTCCAATGCTTGTCAGATAATGACTCATTTGATTTGTTTCAAAAGAAAGTTGGAGAAAATATACTAGGAAGCGATCAAAGATCCCAGACCTTGCAAGAATAGTTGCTAGAAAATGTTGTGGCCTGCCATTGGCGCTAAATGTTATAGGTGAGACCATGTCATGCAAGAGGACTGTATATGAATGGCGACATGCAATAGATGTACTGAATTCGTACGCTGCAGAATTTTCTGGCATGGAAGATAAGATTCTTCCCCTTTTGAAGTATAGCAACGATAACCTTAAGGAAGAACATGTTAAATACTTTGCTATATTGTGCTTTATATCTGGAAGACGCTAGAATTTCAAAAGAAAAATTGATAGAGTACTGGATATGCGAGAGAATTATAGGTGGAAGTGAAGGTAATCTTGGTAATTTTGTCCGCGCATTGTTGTTGATGAAAGAGCTAGGTTAGTAAAGAAAATATAGAAATGGTGCATATGCATGATGTTGTTCGTGAAATGGCCTTATAGATCGCATCTAATTTGGGAATACAAAAAGAGGCTTTCGTTGTCCATGCAAGTGTTGGGTTACGCAAAATCCTAATGGTCAAGAATTGGAACACTGTGAGAAGGATGTCATTGATATGTAATGAGATTCATCATCTTGGTGGTTGTAACACATCGCTCTCGACCTAGAGAGACAATGTGTTATTCATTGGTCCTGCCAAAAATCATCTTTATGAAAACCCATTAATGAATAAAACCTTGAACAAAATTCCTGGAAAAAGAGAAAAATAAGAGGAGTGAGCAATAAATTACTCAGTGATCTCCTCACTGATTCACATAAAGTTAATCTTATTCATAGAAAGCATACACATACAACTTGTAATTTTCAACAAGTTGTTCCAATCAATCTTTCCTATCTCAAATTTTCCATCTACAACTATTCAAGCATTCATCAATCCTCTCATCAGTCCTTTATTAATCTTTCATCATTCCTTTATCAATCCTTTCATTAATGGTACATCTCTTGAGATGTCTCACAAACACTCACAAATGTACAACTTCAATCATTCACATCAACTAATCATATATCACACAATCGTCAAATATTATTAAAAAAAAGATCAACAATTATATACATTAAGATAAAGCTAGGTGTCTTGCAAATCACATCCCTACCTGGATTGGCTGGTGAGCAGATCGAAAAATGCAAGAAAAATAGGCTGAAATACCAATCCAGCAGCTACCTTCGTATACAAGCAACAGACAAAAAATAGGGTATCTTATCTCAGATCAACAATGGTTACTTGCGTGACAAGCCATGCGAATTCTGATCAATCCTTACCAAGATTCGAAGATCCTAAGGTCTGGTTGGCTTCCTGAATATGTCCCCTATCCAAAACCAACAAGTATCTAGCTCTTCCTACTCTGATGTTACCAGGAATCAATCCTAATTATGCCAAGTCGAATACAGTTATAAAACTAAAACCCAGATTTGTCTAAGTCTGAAGCAAAAACTGATCCGACACCTCAACTTAATCTGATCGTATCTTCCCAAATATAACTCTGATCACCAATCCGTTTTCAGCTAAAGATTTTAAAAGAGAGATCTTTCCAACCATATAAAGATCACGATCATAAGCTCGGTGACCGATAATTTATGAACCCCGAAAGTAAGCGAAACAGATACTTTTCTGAAACAGCGGCCAGTTTCAACATTTTACCTTAGATTGATCGTAACTTCCTCAATATAGCTCCGATTCACAAGCGGCTTGCGGCTACGGCTTCGTGAGAGAAAGATATTTCCACACATATGAAAAACACGATTAAAAGATGAGTAATATCAAAGTTCAGCATTTATGGTTTCAGTGTCTTTGAGATAAAGAGGAAATGTTAGACCTCTTGGCATGAAGATAACAAACGGGTTTTGGTAGCTGAATGCTTCCAACTTTAAT
Source organism: Lepidium aucheri (assembly GCA_900406435.1). NCBI lineage: Eukaryota > Viridiplantae > Streptophyta > Magnoliopsida > Brassicales > Brassicaceae > Lepidium > Lepidium aucheri. The sequence continues at coordinate 22,615 of OVBA01000322.1, forward strand.
GTCTTGGTCTCTTTTTGTGTTTGTTGATTTTTATTGTAGTTTTCAGATAGGGAACGCTTCTAAGGCAGCAAGTTTGAAGTTGTTGATGTTGTTTGGATTTGTTGCCACTACAAGTCCATTTTGATTGCCAAACCCTCTCTAGTATATGTTGGATTGACATGGCATAATTCATAGCCAAATCTTCTCCAAGCTCCTAATAATATCATGTTGTTCAAACACGACTCCCTAGAGACGAACTCGGATGTAATACTCAACAACTTGACAAAAGACATTTCCCGAAACCATTATTATCCTTAAAGGAACGTTTTTGGTAATCTACTCTGCTTTTTCCACTACAATGTTTTGCAGTCTATATTCGTTTTAGAGCTAAAAATATCTGATCTGTCACATTATAGTTCATATATTATATTTGTAGAAAAAGAATTCTCATTGCCAGATTGAACAAGTGATCAATGAACGAACTCGGCATTCTCTATAAGAAAAGAGAATTTCATTTTCTTTTATCACACATATGATGATGAACTAAGCACAAAGAGATCAAAGCAGACTCATTACACAACAATACTCAAAGGACTTTCATAGAAAAATGAGAGAAAGATTCCCAAATTATTGGTAAATAATCAGGTGCTGGAAGGAACATCATCTGCAGAATAAGGATGAATAAAAGCATTGCTCATTTGCCAGACTTTAAACGACGCCGTAATGGTTGCATCAATAGCATTATTGAACAAGAAAAGCTTTGTAGCTCCATAGATGGCTTTTGTCGGATATACTCTTGAAGTGATACATGTTCTTCCACCTTGTGCAAATCCTTCAACTATCGAATGATCCACCTATCAAATATTAAAATTTGGTAAAAGAATTTTTTTTTTTTAATATTGGACCAAAACTGGTTAGCCGAGTAATCAAGTTGTTTGTGCAAATGCGTTTGTTTTTAGTAGACTTACCACATGCCACTAGGCTAAAAGGCATGTGCAATTTGATAAGAAAATTAAGGTAGTGATATATTATTACCAAGATTCTCATGGTCAATTTCTCTCCTTTTAGGACTGGTACGGAGCTTCCATAAACCGGTTTCACCACATCGTTAGCCATGGTAGACCTAGTAAAAGAAATTTTGATTATAATAGAATTGGATCTATTTATAAATGGTTGAAATGCAATATGTATGGATTGATTACCTTGATGTGTCAGTGCAGAATAAGGTTTTGAGTTTTGAATCTTTTCCTTTAGTCACATAGAAGTAAACTGGAGTTTGTTCTGTCAAGCTTTGGTCAGCAAGAACCGAAAATCCGAAAGGTCCTAAAGCCCCACGCACGGTTGAGCCACCGATGTTTTGGCAGCTGAACTCCTCGTCGGCCTCCAAAGAGTTGTCTCCAAGGATTATTTCCAAATCATCCTTCTTGATCTTGAACTCAGCTTCTATATCTAGCTGAGCCGCGGAACCCACATCAACCGGAACCACTGTTCCGGGTTCAACTTTCATGTGGAATTTCTTGCTACTTAGTCTCAGAGATTTGACTTCCTCAACTGGCCATTGGAGTAAGTTTTTGCCCGTTTTCCTGTCCAAGAGAACAGTTCTTGGGATCCCCTGATCATATATATATAAGAAAAATTAATATAACTTGGACAACAAGTAATTCAAAGCCCTAACTTTCGTAGCACGTTTGTTGAATAGACCATACCTGAACAGAAGACCAACCCTTTTGTACATCAGAATTTTCACTGTCAGATTCACCAATCCAACCCCATAAGATTCTTCGTTGCTTATGTTGATCATAAAACGTCTTTGACGCATAAAACTTCCCATAATCATATCTTAAACCGGTACTAATTCCAACATCAATAGTAGGATTATCCGGGACCCATGTACCGTTTGAGTCATCATACGTTCCAATAGCGTAATGGTCAATTCTAGTATCGTCCATGCTAGCTTTAATGATATGCTTTACATCTGGTCCTTTCACCGATGTATCAAGCCCGTTGACTTTAGTCTTCGACACCGGGTAAAAGTCAACGCACTCCCACATCCCGGTGTTGGGGACTTGGTGCAACAAGTTGTCGAGTTGCTTGTAGGTTTTGAAATCAGTAGTGTCGTAAACGAGAGATATTCCAGTTCTATTGATTTTGGCGCCAATAGTGATTCTCCATTTTCCGGCTGATGTTTTCCAGGCTGTTGTTGGGTCACGGAAGTCCTTTGCGCCGATACCTGGAGGCGGTACAAGAACTGGATTGCCGGAGAACTTGGACCATTTCAACAAAAGTGGGTCGCTCGGGTCTTCAGGATAAGCAAGGTTTTGAACCTAAAATAATCATTATCATAAGTTATCCACTGGTCCGACTAAATTTGTATATTGAAAATATCTATCAAAATAACCCAAGAGTAAAGTTTAATCAATTAGAATGTTTTTAGAGCTACCAATGATACTAATTCAGAAACAATATAATGGCATAAAACCTAAACCTGATACCCAAAACCCAAACTAGAACCAGCCTGAATTTTGAATATGAGGTAGTACTCAAAACCGAACAAGTATTTGATGGGTTTTTTCGTTTATACATGTGGGTATCGAATAATATATGGAACCAAACCGATATCTGGACTAATGTCCCATTATCCTGAATATATATATATATATATATATATATATGGGTATTTCAATTTTTTGGGATATGTGTATTTTTCAGATAATTTAGTATTTTCAAAGTATTTTGGTATTTTTCAAATATTATGTATTTTAATATAATATAAAGTTCTAATCAACAAAATGGACAAGCAGTGCCAGAATGAGTTGGTTGAGGTGGTTGAGTGCTCCTCTCTTCAGTTTCAGTAGTACTTGGGATCGATTCCCAAAATGCTTCAGTAAGAATAAAATAGCCTCATGTGAGGTCCGCATAGCCTCACCTGGCGAAACCGGTTACAACCAAAAAGAAAACCAAACGAACAAGCAGTTCCAAAAATTAATACCTGTACAGATTTGTCGGTGGAACCGGTGTAAAGCATGACAATAGAGCCATCATCTAGAAAAGTGGCTGAACCGGACCAGACTCCGTTCGCATCGTACCACTGGTCAGGAACCATGGCTATTGGAAGGTAAAGCCAATGGATAAGATCCTTTGATACAGCATGACCCCAAACAATGTCTCCCCACACAGCAGCATTTGGATTGTATTGATAGAAGAAATGGTACCATCCTTTGTAGAACAATGGACCTGAACACATTCGTAACATTTCATTTATATATAAAAGAGTGTTTTATCAAATAAAACAATCTAGTAATATAAATAACAACGTTTGATAGCTTCTATAAGTAGTATATTGTAATTGTGGAGAAAAAAAAAGGTATGACGTTTCGATTACAGTTGAGTTGATAAAACGAACGAGTCAACTATAATTTACAAAATAGATTTTCAAATATAATAATGGACAAGCAATGATTCATACAATTTGCACATGACTCACGTGGTGTATACAAACAAGCAAAACAAAGTAAACTCATTGGCTTAGATGATTTTCTGTTCAGATTTTGTCTTTGTACTTTATATATATAAAACCCTTCTCTTTTTTTTTCTTTTTTTTTTCTTAACTTATCTCAATTAACAAAAAGAAAGAATCCAAAAACGAAGTGATATTTAGCCTAGTGGTAGACGGTAAGTCTACTAAAGGTACACTTGCACATCCAGAGATCGAGTCTCATTGCCTACATTATGCAGAAACTTGACTAATAGGCCGACCAGTTGTAACTCAATATTGACAAAAAAAAGTCCAAAAAGAAAGAAAATTGTTTATAAATGTCTGATTTCTAACCAAATATCTGACACTACGAACTAGATAATCAGCTTTGTAATTAAAAACACGGAGGGAGCAAAAATAGAAAGAACTTCTATATAAAATCTTTTTATAAATTAATAACTTTAATTTCCCTACAATATTTCTTATTCAGTTTATCCAATGACATAAATTGTGGTCCGCAAAGAACGTGCCGTGTTGTCATATATATCTACCAATAATTCTTTGGGGTTTTAGATCTATCTACCAATTGTGTAGAGACAATCATTTCTTCAATAATATTTATTTTATACTATTTTTTTTTAAAAAAAAAGAGTCAAATGAAAAAACAAAAAAAGGACTTCAGTGTAGGATCTAGAGCTTACCATTAGGATCTGCAGACGACGAAGCCAGAAATTTGCCATTAACAACGCCATTGGAGAGAATGAAAAAAAGGAACAAATCAAAAAGATAATTAATTACATAAAAAATGAAGAAACACATCTTACATGATTAAATTTTTCTATGAAATTATAGAATATAAAAATAGTTTTTTAGTTATAAATTATACATAACTAATGGCAAATGATCTTTAGTCCAGTGGCAGGTGATAAGTCTACTAAAGAAAGACGCATTTACATAATTAATGATCGAATCCTGCTGCCTATGTGAAAATTTATCGGGCCGGTCAGTTGTTATCCAAGATTAAAAAAAAAACTAATAAAATAGTTGATTTTTGTAAATTTATTTTATTTTGGTCATACCATTCATCCAATTTTTTTCAGGCTGGAAATGAAACGCCGTGCGTTGCCACGACAACATAGTATTGTTCCACGGGAACGCTTCTGTTTTCTGATCATTGCTCTTTTCCGACACACCGGCCAAACGAGCACGTGAATCCGTCGTGCCATTAGTACCATTTTGTGTGGTGGATCCGTCGTGTGAGACAATAAGAGCAACGTACAAACCGATCAAGAGCAAACCGGAATAGACAGCTAGATGAACCTTGATGGGTCTTCTCCGAAGAGTCTTCGAGATCGAGTCGGATAATGGATCTTGTTGGGACTTGACCGGTAAGAGAGCTTCAGAACTTGCCATTTCTTGTTTGTTTTGATCTGATGGTTGTAATTGTTAATAACAAAGTCCAATATTTATAACTGAAAATAAACCATTTTTTTCTCTAATATAAAAATATTATATGAGAGAAGTTGAGAACTACTACAAGATATCTGGATTGGGTCTGAAAATTATAGATATGGTTATTGTTTTTAATATTTTTTTATTGATCAGTAAGTTTCACGTTGGATTTTTTGTCAAAATATTTAAACCTATTTGTAGCCATAAATGATTATTATTTTTACAAAATAGATATCGACCCTATCAGTCTAAAACCCACCACTAATTTCGATTCAACCTCAGGCTCAATACAAGTAATTTTTTGTTCCCAAGCCATAACCAATCCGTAATATACTTCACATAATTCTGCCAATGAAACTGAACATATACCAAATTTTAAAGAAAAGTTACAACTCCAACCACCACGCTCATCTTGTAATGCATCACCACTGTTGCAAGCCCAGAAGGTTCTCTTACCGTACCATCTGTATTAATCTTTAACCATTTAGGCAGAGAAAGGTTCCAGGTTATTACCCGACATTATGTCCGTGAAGCGGTCGAGATTCCACTTGACAAAGCCTATGAAAGTATGAAACTTTTCTATTCAAATCTTTCAAAAAACGTATTCTGTCACAACATTGATCATTCTGCTCAAATACTAGTGTTGGGCATTCGAGTTTTTGGGTCGGTTCCGGGTCTTTCGGGTATAAGATTTTAATACCCGTTAAGAACCAAAAAAATTTAGGGTTGAATCCGGTTTGGGTCCTTCCAGGTCCAGGTTGGTTCAGGTTCATATTTTTTATACCCATTAAAGAACAACAACTAATTCGGTTCGGTTCCAATTTTGATTCTGGTTTTGGTTCGGGTATAAAATTATAAAAATAAAAAATTGGGGTCTACTATTTACCCAAAAATACCCAAAATTTTGGGTATTCAGGTATTCGTGTACATATTCGGGTATTTCATGTACCCAATTATTCAAAATATTCGGAAACCCGTTCGAGTATCGGATAATACCGGATCCGATCTGATACATGCAGGTACATTATGTTGAAATCCGATGGTTACTTTTACTTAAATCTAAACCGAAATCGATTCCAAAATTTTGGATCAGTTTCAAGTTAGTTTTTTGGGTTAAGGTAAAATACTCTGGTCTATCAAATACTTTGTCACATTACCATTTCCAGAAAAAGAGTTGTGTATTGAAGTGTAATTTTCTCATTTATTCTTTTACCTTGCATTTTGGAAAACTCGAATCAGGGTGTCTGAGAATTTGTAAAGTAGTCACTACCACTAGACCACCTATCATACAACAAGTGTAATTTTATTATTTAATTTTTAATTTCCAATATTTTAAAACCCACATTAAATTAGTAATTATTAATGAGCCACCAAATTATATTTGTATTTCCTTTCTTTTTATTTGATGTTTTAGATTTTTACCCAAATTAAGAAAATATTAAATTTTTAATTTTATCTTAATATTCAAAACAATTTAACCAGTCACAAATCAATTTGTAGAATTCAAACAGTCAAAAATATTAAAAATATATTAAATTTTACGTAGAAAATTGAAAACATCAATTAAAATGAAACCAATTTTTTTTTTAAAACATCAATTAAAACTAAACGAAGAAAGTATCTGATTTTCATGTTTCCTAAATTTGGAAGCAGTCTTCTTCAGTTAAAACATAAAAATCAAACTGTTTTTGAACCTTGCTCATAGTGTCTCATACCAAACCCTCAGAAAACACGTTGCCCCATTTAATAAGGTTAGGGTAAACAAATGGTTAAAGAAATTTTGTCTATATTTGATTGATAGATTTCTTTTCAATGTGGATAACGTGTTATTGACTGGTTGAGTGAATCATTGTTGTTGACTATGAGTAAAGATGAAATACCAAATCGAACCGATCTGAAATATAAAAACCGAACCAAATCAGAATCGGTTAACTAGTCAAATGGTTTCGAAATTCAAAAACTAAAAGAACCGAAACTGAATAGGTACGGAACCGAAAACCAAATAATTAACCGAAAGAACTGAAACACAATTATATATTTTTAATAATTATTTATATAGAATTAAATAATCTAAATATCCAAAATTATAAATATAAATCCAAATTTGTTAGTCTATTTGAACCAAAATTATTTTTAAAAAAACTAAAACATTCAATTTTTATAATTAATTTATGGTTTTTTATGATTTTTTGATTTTTTCAAAATAAATAAGATAGAGATATCCAAACCGAAACCAAACCAAATTTGAATAGGTACCTATTGGTTACTTCGAGTTTGGAACCAAAATAACAAGAACCGAAACCAAACCAAACTGAATTTTAATAAGTACCCATTGATTATTATTTTTTGAAAACCAAAAGAATCAAAAATAAAAAAAAACTGAACCGTACCAGGTTATTACCCGATATTATGTCCGTGAAGCGGTCGAGATTCTACTTGACAAAGCCTATGAAACTTTTCTATTCAAATCTTTCAGAAAACGTATTCTATCACAACATTGATCATTCTGCTCAAATACTAGTATTGGGCATTCGGATATTTGGGTCGGTTCCGGGCCTTTCGGGTATAGGATTTTGATACTTGTTTAAGAACCAAAACAATTTGGGGTTGGGTCCGGTTTGGGTTCTTCCAGATCCAGGTCGGTTCAGGTTCATATTTTTTATACCCATTTAAGAAGAAAAACTAATTCGGTTTGGTTCCAGTTTTGGTTCTGGTTTCGGTTCAAGTATAAAATTGTAAAAATAAAAAATTTGGGTCTACTATTCACCCAAAAATACCCAAAATTTTTGGGTATTCATGTATCCATAGTATTCGTGTACATATTCGGGTATTTCATATACCCAATTATTCAAAATATTCGGATATCCGTTCGAATATCGGATAATCCGGATCCAATCCGATTCCTGCAGGTACACTATGCTGAAACCTGCTGATTACTTTTACTTAAACCTAAACCGAAATCGATCCCAAAATTTTGGGTCAGTATCAAGTTAGTTTTTTGGGTTAGGGTAAAATATTCTGGCCTATCAAATACATATCAAATACATTGCCACATTACCATTTCCATAAAAAGGAGTTGTGTATTGAAGTGTAATTTTTTTTGTTAACTTTCATCGATATGTCCGATCGATAGCCAAAGTCCATATCCTAAATCTCATTTATTCCTTCTCCTTGCATTATAGAAGACTTGAATCATGATGCCCGAGAATTTGTAAAGTAACCACTACCATTGGGCCACCTATCCTACGGCAAGTGTAATTTTATGATTTATTTTTTAATTTCCAATATTTTAAAACCCACATTAAATTAGTAATTATTAATGAGCCACCAAATTATATTTGTACTTCCTCTGTTTTTTATTTTTGATGTTTTAGATTTTTACACAAATTAAGAAAACATTAAATTTTTAATTTTATCATAATATTCAAAACAATCTAACCAATCACGAATCAATTTGTAGAATTCAAACAGTAAAAACACTAAAAATACATTAAATTTTACGTAGAAAATTGAAAATATCAATTAAAATGAAACCAATAAAACTAAATAGAGAGAGTATCTATTTTCATGTTTCCCAAATTTGGAAGCAGTCTTCTTCAGTTAAAACATAAAAATCAAACTGTTTTTGAACCTTGCTCATAGTGTACTAGCGGCCCTGACTTAAAGCTTGTGCTTTAGGCGCCAAATTTAATCATCAATTTAAGGGCATCAAAATCCAGTAATGTTTATATAGTGTAGTAATTATGTATGACTTTCAGTATGGAATGTGTTGTGTTCGATGCCCATCAATGCATTATTTTGTAATATTTTTTAAAACTATTTATTACAACATCGGTCATGGGGAATCAACCTTTTATTTTGCTTTAGGCAATAATTCATATTGGGCCGGCCCTGTATAGTGTCTCATATCAAACCCTCAGAAAACACGTTGCCCCATTTAATAAGGTTAGGGTAAACAAGTGGTTAAAGAAAATTTGTCTATATTTGATTGATAGATTTCTTTTCAATATGGATAACGTGTTATTGACTGGTTGAGTGAATCATTGTTGTTGACTATGAATAAAGATGAAATACCAAATCAAACTGACCTGGAATATAAGGAATTGAACCAAATGAGATTCGGTTAACTAATTAAATGGTTTTGAAATTCAAGAACCAAAAAATGGGAATCGAATCGGTACGGAACCGAAAACCAAATAGTTAACCGAAAGAACTGAAACATAATTATATATTTTAAATAATTATTTATATAGAATTTAATAATCTAAATAACCTACATAAATTTCATAGGCGGTGGGACTCGATCCCTGGTTGTGCATGTGCTCCTGCCTTTAGTGAACTTACAACCAACCACTGGAGTAAATGCCACTTGCAGATAACAATTATTTAAAATAATAATAATAAATATGAAAGAGAAAGAGAATGGTCTCTTGTTTGCGAGACATAAGATCATCTCCAATGGAGAGATCTTAGAGAGTATCTTAACATTAAAAAAATGAGAAAAATTACAAAAGTAAGAAAGAGAGAATTTTGGGGTTCTTAAACAAAAGAAATAAGAGACTCAAAGATCTAAGTTAAGAACCCTCTCCTACACATGTCATTGTTGTATTGAACCATTTCTAAAAATAAAATAAAATTTAAATAAAAAATCAATTCTCATAAAAATAAAAATATTTTAATAGTTAAGAACCCCAAAATAAGAAATCATGGATGGAGATGCTCGACCACCTGCAATAGGAATTCTTAGAAGATGCTCTTAAGAATAAAAAATGAAAAATAATAAGTGAAGAGAGAAGGAGAGCGGGGATTCTGAAAGAAGAAATTTAAGAGACTCTTAACACATGTGCCTTCTTTTCATTGACTCATTTATTTTTTCAGAATTAAAATTTAATTAGAAAAATATATTATATTAAAATATTAAGTTTGAATTGGTGAGAGACTCAAATTAAAAGACTCACCGTTAAGGATACTCTAAGAGACTTGATCCTAACTATTAAGAGATTCAAAAACCACATGTCATTATATGATTGAAGAATTTTTTTTCTTTTCAAAAAAAAGAAAATTGAGTAAAAAACTTAATTTTGGTAAACATAATAAGATTTTGTTATGAAGAATCTTCAATTAGTATCCCTACAATTGGAGATGCTCTTAATAGTTGTCCTTCATTCTTCAAAAATTTGTAATGACTGACATTGGTGATTAATAAAATATGTTTGGGAGAAATAAAACAATGAGACCCTTTAACAAAAACAAAAAATTTAATAAAACATTTCTAAAACAGTTATTATTAGTTGTGAAGTGTTCTTGATTAAATAGCAGGTGATAATTCTACTAAAGTTAGACGCCATCACATACCTATACATCAAATTCTACTGTTTTCATTATATAGGAACTTGGTTAATAGGTCGGTTAGTTATGACCCAAAGTTGAAAAAAAACTGTCATTATTAGTTAGATTAAGACATATCACATTTATTTGAGTATCATTACCAAGACTCATGCCCACATGATAAATGTGGTAAGAAACAATTTTTTATAGTTCAATCTATTCGACCAAGATAAAATAATAAAATTAGTTCAATATTAGGTAAACTAGATGATGTCCCGTGCTATGCACGGGTTAGATAATATTTTTTTTTGTTTTATTGATTTATTTTATGGTTTGATTTGTATGTGTAAATTTATTAATTAGTTATATATATATATTTGATATATTAAAAATAAATTTATAGTGATCACCGATGTTGTATACGAAATATATTTTTTATCTCTCTTTACTTAAGTTTTGATGCATTACAATTTTGCATAAAAAAATTTTGACTCGTGTCATTTACATTTTGACTCATTTTCATTTATGTTTTAGACTCGTTTATAACTGAATTTATAGACTCGTATTTATTTAGGGTTTTGAATCCGTATTTATTTAGGTTTTAAGATCTATGTTTAATTTTGATGTGTTATACATTATCCATAGAACACATATTTTTATTTATTAATATCATAAGTAATTTATGATGTATATACTAATTAGATATATATATATATATAGGATTTTAAATTTGTATTCATTTAAGTTTGTTATAGGATTTTAAATTTGTATTCATTTAAGTTTGTGGACCCATGTATATTTTTGTTTTATAGTATCGATTTGACACATATTTTTATTTATTAATATTTTAATCAATTCAGCAAGTATATACTAATATAAATGTATGTAAAATCATCTTATTAATATGTACTTGTAGATTAACAAAACCGATATTTAATATAACTAATATAATTTTTAGTTTGTGAAAAATTGAAAGTTGATATCATTAGTTATTTAGTCTTTGTAAATGTTGATAACATTAATTATTTTTTTAATCTTATAATTAAAAATATTTTATTTATATCTTCTAAATAATGTTTTTGTGAAAAATTGATTTATTTCCTCCATATTTATATTGAGATAATTGGTTTTTCCGTTTTTATGTCTTATATATATAAGAATATATTTATTTTTTAATAATTAATACTTATAATCAAAAATATATACATATTCTAATAAATAATTTACTAAAATTTTGATTGTATATAAAATTTATAAGATATATAATGTTTTTATATATAATAAATATTATTATTTTCTAATAACTAATACTTACAAACGAAAATAAGATTTTTTTTTAAAAAATCATTACTTACGTATAAGATTGATATCTTTAAGTCGTCTTTCAAGTAATTCAGGTAATCAACAAATTTTTATCTGAACACAAAATCATGTAGAGGATCTGTTAGGTTCATTGTGATTGTGTACATGAAAGATACCTTGAAATTATGAGTAGAATTATGGTAAGTTTGAGTTGTAGGAGAAACTTGTAGGTTTGTAATGATTTTAGTATTTCATTGTTCAAGAAGTTTTTTGAATTTAGAAACCAATTTATTTTTCTACACAGTACAGTGAATTTTATCAACCTTATATATATATATATCAATTAGTTAGAAAATATTTTAAATTATTATAAAGGTATTCACATAGATAAATTATAAATAATATACCTTAAAATCACAAAGAACCATATCAATCGTTTGAATATGTACTTTAGTGTATATTTTCTAAAGTTTTAGAATTTTAACTTTAATTCTTCATGTTTATTTGTTGGGTTTCAATGAAAAAAATTCAGAGAAAATACACAATGAAGAAAAACAAAAATCGAGAGAAAAAATAGTACAAAAATCTTTGGTGTTCTTAAATTTGTCTTGAGATGTTTCTTATGTAGACTTCGATTAAAAATTTTGTTCTATTAGAATTAAAAATATTATCTGTTTCATTTCTGCAAAATATAATGTATTTAGATTTGGATTAGCAATATTTCAATAAAACACTTTTTCTGTAGTTTTCTATTGTGTTGAACAATAATATATAAATTAAGGTTCTTATGAAAATAGAAACAAACTTATTTGTTAAAACAAACAAACTCATTTGTAATGTTATTATCAAAATCCAAAGAAAAGATTTATTTTTAAAACAACGAAAATCAAATCTTAATTGGTTAAAGGTTTTTCTTAAACCAACAAAAATCAAATTTCAATTAGTTAGAGATTTTATTTTAAATCAACAAAAATAAAATCTTAAGTGGCTAAGGTTTTTTTTTTAAGAAACAATATTCAAATATTAATTAGTAAGAAATTTCTTTTAAAATTAACAAAAAATTAAATTTTAATTGGTTGAAATTTTCTTTTAATTGTATGATTTTATTGAAATCTAGTAAAAACAAATAATTCAGTTTTAAAAATAATCTTATTTAAACAGAAAGATAAATTAATTAGTTTAAATAAAGTAACCAAATCAAAACAAAATTAAGTACTTTAATTCTAATTATTGAATTAATATAAGATATTTGGTTAATTATTGAATTAATGTTATTATTATAATTTAACAAAAAATGTGTTTAATTAAAAATCTTATCATAATTTTAACTAATTTATTTGTTAAAATAACTGAAACTAACAAAATCAAATTAAAGTTAAAAAATACAACCAATCAAATTAAGGTTCAAAAAAGTAATCAAATCATAAACAAAATCTCTACTAACGAAATCAAAAAATTATTGCTACAAAAAGATAAAGATGAGACCAAATCATGTGACAAATTATCTAAACAAATGTTATTCAGACAAATTAATTAGTTAAAATAAATCGATCAATCAAAACAAATCTAAAATTTAAAATCTCTATTATTTTATTACAAAAATACAGAAAATCTTATTGTTATAGTTTTATTATAATTGGGATATAAGTTAAAAATCTTTTTATATTAAAATTAAAACAAAATTATAGAATTATGTAGATAAAAATATTAATAAAAATTAGTTAAAATTTTTTTTTGTATTTTATTGTGTTTACCAATAATATTAAAATTAAGGTTCTTATCAAAATTCAAAAAAACTTATTTGTTAAAACAAACAAAATCATATTAAGGTTGTTATCAAAATCTTAACAAAAGATTTTTTAAAAAGATTGACAAAAATCAAATTTTAATTGGTTAAAATATTTTTTTAAAATCAACGGAAATCAAATTTTAATTGATCTTTTTAAACCAACAAAAATCAAATCTTTATTGGTTTAAATTTTATTTGTAACAAACAAAATTCAAATCTTAATTGGTTAGAGATTGTTTTTTAATTTAAAAAAAATCAAATCTTAAATGGTTAAATTTTTCTTTTTAATTGTATATTTTATTGAAATCGAATCAAAAGAAATAATTCGATTTTAAAAATAATTTTATCTAAAAAAACAAATTAATGAGTTTAAATAAATCCACGAATCAAAACAAATCAAGAGATTTAAAATCTTTATTTTATTATTACAAAGATACAAATTTTTTACTGCGACGACTTTATTATAATAGAGATATCAATTAATTAGAAAGTATTTTAAATTATTATAAAAGCATTTACATGAATAAATTATTAATAACATATCTTAAAACCACGAAGAACCATAATAATTGTTTGACCATGTTCTTTGGTGTATACCTTCGAAAGGTTTAGAATTTTGACTTTAATCCTCCAAGTTTCTTTGTTAGACTTCAACGAAGAAATTTCAAAGAAAGACACGATGAAAAAATAATAATTGAGAAAAAAATGTGTCAATTTCGTTAATGTTATTAAATTTGTCCCATGATGTCTCTTATATATAGACTTCAATTGAATTTTTATTCTATTAGGATTATTAATATCTTTTGTTTGATTTTTCCTAGATATAAAGTATTTAATTAATTATTGAATTAGTGTTGTTATCATAATTTAACAAACAAACGAAATCTGTTATATTAAAGATCTTATCATAATCTTAACAAACTTATTTTCGTGTAAAATTTTAGAAAAAAACATGGCTTATTTAAAATTTGACCAATCAAATCAAATCAATAAAAATTTATTGTCACAAAAAGACAAAAATACAACTGAATCATGTGAAAAATTATCTACAAAAATTTTATTCAGACAAATCAATTATCTGATACAATCGACCAATCATAGATTTTAAATCTTTATTATATTATTATAAATTATACGGATAATTCAACGCTACGGTTTTGTTATAATAAAGTTTTTTTTTTGGTCAAGATATTATGTCAAGTATAATTTCTCTAGAAAATCACAAGAGAATGGTTATAAATCAAGACTATATGCGTCCTAACTCGTAATGCAAACAATGAAATGATTGTAAAGAAATGATTAAGATCGGTTTTTTGTCGATTGAACAAAATGGTTAAAAGACGTTTTGGAATATTTTGTTTTTCCAATATGTTTTCAAAATTCATACATGGCCTTATATAATTATTTTACATGAAATGCCAATAAATATTAATATATAGAGTAGTGAACTAAGATAAGAGACATGGATCTGACTCAGACGAACACGATATTCATCCTTTATTGTCTTCATGTTATCTGTCATTTGGTTCACCCCGAAGAACAATATCCTGTTCTTCTTTATAATATTCTTTTACATAGTTTAAGATTTTAACTAAAAACACAAGTGACCTTTAATTTAATGACAGGTGATAAATTTATTAAAGGCAGGTGCACTTGTGGATCATAAACTTTACTAAATAATGTTTTACTCAATTTTGTGATTATTTTTTCATTAATTTGAGTGTTCTAATTGTGTTTCAAAACTTATTTTAGTCACATGTGTTATTTTAGTCTAGCGGCACTTGCAGATCAAGGGATTAACTCATATTATCTATATTATGTACATATATTATATATGAACTTGACTAATTGACCGATCAATTTCTATGACTAAAGTTTGTGGGTTATGATTTTCTAAATCATATTTTACTAGTTTTGTGGTTTAAAACTTAGTTTAAGCCTGTTTGTAGACTATAATGTTCATATTTTCCTTAATTTTATGATACTCATTTTTTTTGTCAATATTGGACTACAACTGGCCAGTACAATAGTCAAGTTCCTACATAATGTAGACAGTAGGAGTCGATCCCTGATGATACTCATTTCTATTATGTTACTTTTGTTCATTTGAAGATTGTCTTGGACTATAACAATTTGCAAAAATTAAACCTTTTGCATTGTAATAGATCATTATTGTTTTTATTTTTTCTATTGAACACTCTTAGCTTTCCACTAACAAAAAAAAAATCAAAAGTATATTAAAAAGTGTGAGAAAATGAAGATTGTTCTCTTAACATTACAAACGATAAATGATGAAAGAATGTTTTTTCTTTTCTTTTTTTCTTTTAATTATTAGCATTCGAAGTAACTAACGAGCTAAGCAAGTAACAACAATGAAACCTTAAGAGAAAAGTGAACCAAGAAAACCGAATTCAGACAAAATGCGTTTTACCTCAAGTTTAACCGGACTAAACCAGACCGGTCAAACCGATTTCCAGTGTTCCTCAAATGGAGAAAAAAACTTTGGCTCTGCACATGTCCGACTCTGCCATTCATCTCCACCGGACAATTGCTGATCCCCACGTTAAACCGGCTCCAAAACCGGATGTCGCTATGGTATGTCCCGGTTTAACTTTTCCACTTCTTACTGCTTCATCAAGAGCCAGAGGAATCGAAGCAGCGCTCGTGTTACCGTAATTAGCCAAGTTCGATATGACTCGCTCTGGTGGAAACTGTAGCCTTGTAGCTACAGAGTCTATTATTCTCTGGTTCGCCTGCAACAGTTTTACAAAGACTATACTTATCGAAAACTCTTAAATTTTGTCAGCTTAACTCGAAGCTCTGTATCCATTATCATGGAAACTGTATACATGATCAGCATTCCTTTAGTAGCCACAGAGTTTTTGGTACGAAAGCTCTAATCTTTCGCTATTTGATCTCGAATTCATATTTATATAACCAATGATACTTGAATAACTGACAAGATTTTGATAAGAAGATAACCTGATGGAGGAGGAGCCAGTCGATTGAAGATGCAGGAAGACCAGCTTTTTGTAAAGCAGATTCAATAGATTGAGGAACACATTTGACAGCAAAGCGAAAGACTTCTTTTCCATTCATCTGAATACAAGAATATGACGATTGTTTAGGTGGAAAGTCTCCAAACGGCGAGCCATTGGAGGTCAATTCACCATCACTTTGGGATTCTTTAACAGAAGCATTCAAATGTCTGCAAAAACAGAGAATCTTATAGGTGGGTTCTTCAAGGAAAAGAAAGAGAAGATGTATCATAATATGGAATGCGAATCTAAATACCTACGACCACCCCCATCACTGTGGACATCAAAACTGAACAAACCATCATCTTCAATATCACAAGCCTGGAAATGAAAACAGATCTATTGTTTCAGAACAAAGATTATCTTATAAGCCAAAGTTCGGTTTGCAATGTGGTAAGCACTCATCTTATACTAAAGACTATACTCTATTTCATAATTCAGTGACGCTTACATAAACCTTTTTGGATATAATGAACAAGAGTTGTCAAAGTTATATGAATCACAGTACCTGAACAACTACAGCACCAGCTGCATCCCCGAAGAGAATGCAAGTTCCTCTATCCGTCCAATCAACAAACCGAGATAATGAATCAGCTCCAATCACTAATACATTTTTAAAACCACCCCCTAAAAAGAAATGGACAAGAGTTACACACTTCACTTAGTAATTACTCATCAATTTTGCATCTTATCTGACTTTTACCTCTTATATGGCAAGCAGCTGAGACTAGACCCAAAACAAATCCACTGCAAGCAGCTGTGATATCATACGCTAATGGGTTGTTCGTGCAACCAAGTGCCTTTTGAATCTGCCATCAATATAGAATAAGCATGAAGCAAACAAGGATTTTCACTACATCAAAGGGAAATCTAAATTCAAGGGTCAATAATACCTGTGGAGCAGCACCGAATAGATCATCAGGAGTGGAGGTGCACATCAAGACTAAGTCAATATCTTCAGGAGCAACTTCTGCCATTTCAAGAGCTTTGTTTGCTGCTTCTACTGCTAAGCCAACCAAGCTATCATTGCCTTCAATAGTAGTTTTATGATTTAGTGTCTCCCGTATGTATAGCACGTCTACTCTAGATGATCATAGCAGCATACACTGAATGTTATATGTTACCTGATACCACTCTACGACTGCGAATGCCCGTACGAGTAGCTATCCATTCATCATTAGTATCAACTATTTTTGCGAGATCATCATTAGAAATCAAAAGACTTGGAACTGCTGATCCACATCCAATCAATTTGCAACCACTCGGCACTAGCCTTTAAGTAAACAGAACCAAAGGAATCATGAATCAGAGATCCAATCTTCAAAACCAAACATTATGATAAAGTTGGCTTAAAGATCATCTTAAACTCTAAACTAATACTTCACAATATCTATGAATCATTGACTATTTCAATGCATTCAATTAGACATCTTCCTAGAGCTAAGCTAAGACTAAATCAGAGAAGCTTAAGCCTTATTAACGAAGAATGATCTCAAATCAATGAGAAGAAGTAAATGTTATATTTTTCACCTGGGTCGTCGATATTCAGAAGGAGACGAAGAAGCATGTTTATCAACACCATCGACAGAGCTAACGCTGGAGCACAAAACCCTTTTAGAGACACGATTTGAAACGCAAAACCCAGATCCAGAAACTCTAATCGGAACATGGATTCTGCTTCGTAAGTTAGGAATTGAAGGATGAGTGAAGAACCCAGATGCATTCGCCATTTGGTTTGATAACAGAGCAATCGAAGAAAGAAACCGAGCTTGTTAGATGTTTTGGATACAGCGAATCGAAGATCTCTCTGTTTCTCTATCAGCTCGAATTCAGAGTAATGCCAAGTGCCAGAGATTGCATCACCAAAGGAACGAATTTGGCGAGGCAAAAATTCGAAAGTTGCGTTCTTTTTGTGTATTGGGTTTGTGGAGTGTCTAAAACATCAAATCTTCGGAAGTTCCGAAGCAAAAAGGAGACAGAAGGCTGAGTGTGACAGCTCAATTTGAGGAGATTCCAATGCCATTCAAAACTACCATTTGTTAATGTCAGGAAAAGATAAAAATTAAAGAATAATTCTATTATTTATTCAGTTTATTCACAAAATGGATCAAGAAAATTCAGTAATTAGAGATAACTCTAATAAGCATAAAAACCACGACAAAAATATCGAACCAAACCAAACGGAAAGTATTCGGTTAGGTTTGTATGAGAAAGAATTGTTCGGTTCCAATATTTAGATTATTTTGATTATTTTTTGAGTTTAGTTTTAAGACCGAGAACCAATCGAAACCAAATAAAAACAAAAACTAATTTGTATTAAAAAAATCGTAAATTTGGTTAGAAGTATTCATGTTTTTTTGGTATTTGGTTGTTTTTTTGTTAAAGTTAACTATTTGAAATTGAATTAATATTATTTCAGATCTAATTCAGAACCGACCAACTTAACCGAATTTTAGTATACCTACTTGTTATAATATTTACAAAATCAAAAAAATAATCTAAATCAAACCAGAGAACTGAATGACCAGGACTAGTTACTTTTTCCAAATCTTGCTTAAAACGGAAACATAAAAACTGTCTAAATGAAGTATTATTTCCAATGAAAATGTAAAATAAGTTTTAGTTAAAAAAATTTAAGTCTAACTTTATTTCTAATTTTTAATAGTTTTAAGTTTTGACATCTTTAATATTCCCTCCGTTTCATTTTAGTTGTCATTCTAGAGTTTTGCACACATATTAAAAAAATATGTAAATGTTCTGTTATACCCTTATTTGATTATTAAAATTTTAAACTATTTAATATTTTATTTATTTAAATAGAGGCAAAAGAGATATATAATTTTGTGTTAAAAATTACATTGGAAAACGAGAATGACAACTAAAGTGAAACAAAAAATTTAGGCTAGAATAACAAGTAATATGAAACAGAGGGAGTAGTATGTACGAAACTATAAAACTTGTTTCACCAGGCTAAATAAATATCCAAAACTATAATTCTTCCGAACATATTTCAGTTCTAGATAATTCCATAACTCTATGTAATAGACTTTGCTTCTTTTTTTTATCAGAGTTTGATTTTAGATAATCGCATAATATTATATGATAAAGTTCAAAATTTGAAAGTTTGAAGTATGGATTAAATTTTTTTAATCCAATTGTTGAAAAGAAGATAAAAGAGAATTTTCATCCCTCATAAATTCTCATATACCACCAACTAATTAATTTCGAAACGCATTTTAAAATATTAGATTTTTTAATTTTCATGGGTTTTGGTTAAATATGTTTAATAATAGAATTAGTAACTTAACATAAATAAATGGTAGAAAACACTAAGGTGGTTGAGTACAGGTCAGGTTTTAGTAGGGGTTTGGTGAACAACTTGAAGAAGACTAACCAAATCCACTTTCAAATTTTGATTGAAATGATTAAATGAAAAGGAAGACAATTTATTGCCAAAGAGAAAAACAAACGTGAAAGAAGATGCAAATGCTGTTATATGTTGTTGGGTGTGGTCCGTGTGGACCGTCTTCTTAATTAACATAAGCTTCATAATTTGGTGGAATGTGACAGGAACAGAGTAAGCAGAAACCACATTGGAAACAAGTATATGCCTGAATTAAAGAAAGATACAAAATGCAAATACCATATAATTTATACAACAAACTTTGCAACCGCCGAGTTCTTCTTAGTATCGTGGTTATGATGATTTATGTAATAACTCTGGTATTAGGTGTTCGATCTTCTTTGCTTTTGTTAAATTATAAAAGAGCTTTAGGAAATGAATTTTAGATTTGTTCATCAAAATGGAAAAACTTTGCAATCTTGTGAGCCATTATTTTCAAGCAAACTAGAATGAAGCCCATAGTCAATTTGTGGCATAGGTAAAATCGGCGAAAAATTATGGCCCATAAATTTTAGGATCCAAAAATTTTAGAGTTAATGATTATTTTTATGTTAAGAAAATTAGTGATCTCCTCTCCTATGTTAAATGATTCTCATTTTAGAGTTTATAGTTGTTTCAAGAAAAAAATTAAAGTGATTTTCACTTTGCATAAAAAATTTCAATCATAATTAATAAATTATTTATGCTTCTTCAATTGTTCAATCTTTAACTTTTTCTATCTTATTAAGAAATAGCAGGAAAGAATGCAAAAATGATTATATTTAGTCAAAAGTAGTTTAAACTAAATTGTGTTTAACTCATTATTGAGATTATTTCTCTTTGGTTTTTTTTTTTCTTTTTTTTTGTTTTTTTAAACACTTCATGTACCTTTGATTTGGTGTCTTTTTTAACTTGAAAAAAATTTAGTTTCAAGTAGAACCCTTGACAATGTCGGACCGACTCTGATTAAACCTATTCAAGAGATGAAAAATTGGGCAATGTAAACTAAAAACATGAATGTAAGAATATTAGTGCATATGATAAATTAAACCCTTCCACATGAATATAAGAATCGAGTTTTGGTACACTAGATAACCGTAAAAGGTTCAGACTTAGAAAGAACAATCCTTGATTCTTCACTATACTAGCCTTAAATCTTTCCATATTATATGTTCTAGTTGGTGTGGAAACTCAACATCTATACTATCTAGATGTCTCAAAACCAAATAAGACTCAGAAATACCTGAACCAAATGGAAGCAAAGATAAGAAATAGAGGAAACAATGGAAGCAAAAGAGAGAGTTGTTTCATGTAAATAAGAAATGACAAAAAAAAAAACAATGAAGATGTTGTTATAGACGTAAGAAAGAGCTGAAGGAATCATCTTATTGAATAAAAAGACATGCTATAAGTAGCCTTACACAGAGCAAACTGAAAACTAGACACTTCATTGACATCAAGCTTTAACAAACATTACCATAGTAGAGAATAGATATCAATGTCTATGCAAACTCCAAAGGGAAGTCACATAAATCAACACCAAGAGAAAGACATAGAATTCTCAAAAACACCAAAGGACAAAAGAGATCTTGTAATTTGGGATGACTTCTTCCAGTTTGCTGCCCGAGAACCCGCCTTATACCTTGTGTTAATCAAATCTAACACAAGAAAAAGAGAGACGAAATCATGAGAGATGGAAGTAGTTGGAAAACCAAAAGAAAAAAAAATAAAATATAAGAATTATCTTTTAATATCAAATAAGCAATTAAGAGAAGTTTAGACCTTTTTACAGGAAGCTAAGAAGCGGGTTTTGGTATCTTCGTCCTCCCACTCCACACTGTCAATCCATTCTTTCTCTTCATATCTTATGATGAGTCCATTATCACCCTGCTTGCCACTTCTGGAATCGAATGGAAGCTTTTTCAAATTTGGACAAACGTACACATCGATCCTTTCTAGACATGGAAAGGGTAAAGGACTCCAATAGATATTCTTCAGCTTCGGTAGATGGAATAAAGTAAGAGAAGACAGCTTTGGAAAAGAAACAATCCCTGATTCTTCACCTTCACGTGCTTTCTCTTTGTTTATTACATCTTCTATTTCCATTGCATTTCTAACAACAAGATTTTTGAGATTTGGGGCAAACATTAGAAACGTCAATTCCCTCATGTATGGGCAATTGTCTATATCCACCCTGACTAGGCTCAGAAAGTTGTATATCCTTTCCATCTTTATTTCAGAGATTTTGCAATCCCATAACTGAAAACTACGAAGCTTGTCCAAAGTTACTGGAAGTGATATACCAAACGATTCAACATTGCTATCACTATCTAATAAAAGATGCTGTGTACAACTTGACAATCTATGAGATGTCAATAATTGCTCCAGATCTTGTGAACGACTGATGGAAATGGTTAAAATATCTAAATGCCCCAAGGATTCCAACTTCTTTAAATGTGTCGAGATCCCATGAAATTCCAGATAACATCAATTTCAATACTTTCAGATTGTGTAGACTTAATATCTCAGCAATACCGGAAACCTTAGTAAACTCCAAATCCAAGTGAATAAGTTCTTTCAGCTCTTGTAGACCCTTAGGCAAATAACATATACCAGTACCTGACAGGTTGAGATATTGCAAAGAAACTAAACCTGATATTTCCTCCGGTAACGCAGTGATATGAAAATTATTTGATAAATCCAAAACAACTAGCTTGGGCATGTATTTAAAGAATTCACTCGAGATATTTCCCAAATCTGCACCTTTCAAGAGCAAAGTTGTGAGTTCCATACATTTACGACTATCATCAAGATAACCAATCTTACTTCCCATCAATGACATCCTTTTCACAATGCTCCATTTCTTAACCTTTGGGACTTCACGTAACCCAACACCTGCATGCACAATGAAAGCCATTTCACGAACAACATCATTCATAGACACAACTTCTTTGCCACCAAATTCAACATATTTCATCAACAATGATGCACGGACAAGACTACCAATAATCTCATAGCCATTGTTTTCAGCGGTTTCTATACATTCACTTCCATCTATTATTCCCTCACCGATCCAATACTCTATTATTTCTTCAATATGTATTCTATGATCTTCTGGAAATAAAGCACAATATAATAAACATGATTGGACTTGTTCATCCTCAATATCATCGTAGCTATACTTCAAAAGCGGTAGGATCTTATCGTTCATGTCTTTAAACTTTGCAGCATTTGAAGTTAAAACTTCTATTGCATAATGCCATTCTCGTGCAGTCTTCTTGGATGACATGGTCTCCCCTATAACATTGAGCGCCAATGGTAGGCCACAACATTTCCTAGCAATTGTTCTTGCAAGGTCTGAGATCTCTGGATCACTGTCTAGTGTGTTTTGTCCAACCTTCTTTTGATTTGACTTCCATTGGGTCATGAACCCCCATGCTCCCACATACACCTAGAGAACGAGTAGTAAAAGCCACTTTGCATTCGTTTCCCTTTGTTGGAATCGGGACTCCAATCTCAGCTAAATCCACCTTCTCCCATATGTCATCTAGAAACAATACAAATTTCTTTTTCTTTAAGAAATTGTATAGAACATTTTTTTTTGTCTTTTACTTTTTGGTTCCACACGTCTCCACCAAGACCAACTTTTTGAGCGATGTCATCTTGAATCTTCTCTATTTCTAACCCTTTAGACACCACAACCCAAATCACATACTCAAAACCACACGTATTGTTGCTGAACTTATTGATGATCTGTGTGAGAAGCGTTGTCTTCCCTACACCACCCATACCATACAAACCTATAATACCAACTTCATCTTTCATGAGATGAGCCCATGCCTTATCGAGCATTATTTCTTGACCAACAATTGCCGGTGGAACCTGTCGTTCCTCCACCTCATATGATTCCGCAGAAATCTCTTCAAAAACTTCACTTTTGAGTTCCTCAACATCCCTCAACGTTAAGAAAACATGTTTCCCATAACGATAGCTCGATCTTAAACTCTTAGAGCAAAAGCCACAAAGACACAGTCTTTGAGACTGAACATGTCTATTTTCAAGAATATCATTGACTTTCTTTTCAATAGTTTCAACACTAGTAAGCCATACCTGGAAAATCTCAAGCCTTTTTCGACCTCTATCCTCCTCGTCTGTGAGCCTTCTTGACAAATCATCTCGCTTAGCCTTGAGCTTGTCCATGGCTCTCTTCAAAGCCTCGAGATTCTTCTTGAGATTGTGAGTATAACCTCCTCTTTGGCCTAGCCATTGAAAAACGTTATTCACCGGTTCATCCAAAGATACCGAGACGGAGAAAATACCTCCCATTTACAAAAATGTTGAGATCTGATATTGGAAATTTAATGGTATGAGTCCGCCATAGAGAATTCAGAGACTAGTTGAAGATAAAGAGTACTTTTCTATTTGTCTGCATAGAACAAAATATCTTGTCACTCATAATTGAGTGGTTTGCATGGCTGGAAATCAGTTTGTTTTTTTTTTTTTTTTTTTANTAACAATGAAACTATACGTATTACCTTTTGTAATTCAGAGACTTCATTTATACAATCACAAGTATACGAACATATTAGTTACATGTAAAACTCACTATTGTGCTTTTAATGTACATATTGACACATATATTGTTTGGGAAAAAATGTCATTTTAACATTGCAAGTTTGGAAAATCGCTGATTAAACATTGAACTTTGGATGCAGTTGATTAAACTTTCAAATTTTTTGTTGACTTTTAAAAAACCTTCAACTTTGCGTTGACTAGGCCAGCTCAACCTTTCGCGAAAATGGAATCAAAATTGACTCTAAAATCGAAAGCCAAATTAGAAATTGGAAGTTCGATTCACTTCTTATTTTCATTACGAAAAATCTATAAGCTTGATTTGCTCTTTTCGTTTAAGAATGAGCTCAAATTCGTCGATTTAAAGTATCGAAGACAACATTTTAAATCGACAAATTTGAGCTCATTCTTGCACGAAAAGAGCAAATCAAACTTATAGATTTTTCATAATGAAGATAAAAGTGAATCGAACTTTCAATTTTCTAATCTAGCTTTCGATTTTAGAGTCAATTTTGATTCCATTTTCGCGAAAGGTTGAATTGGCCTAGTCAACGCAAAGTTGAAGGTTTTTTAAAAGTCAACAAAAAATTTGAAAGTTTAATCAACTGCATCCAAAATTCAATGTTTAATTAACGATTTTCCCGACTTGCAATGTTAAAATGACATTTTTCCCATATTGCTTGTAATATTTGTATTGTTTAATAAGAAAGAAGTATTGTTTACATGAATGGTTGTATTGGCAATAAACAGATCTTTTGTTTAAGTGTACAAAGAGAAATCTTTATAAGCTTGAGAAACTAAGTGATGATCTTCCCATTCATCTCTATAAGTCTCTGGTTGCGCTCTCTTCCTCTCACCAGTCGTCAAATACATTTCTTTCCTCCACCCCTCTGTTTCGGAGCATCCGCATTGTGAAGCCAACCAATCATTGTACTCAAACTGTTAAACATCATCAACAAACAAAAGACATTATTGTTTCCTTTCTGCTTTGGTTTAGATTGTTTCTGTGCATTAACATTGGTTGTTCAATCCTAGTTTCTATTATGTTCGGGGGTTTCTTATCATTCAATCCGTATTCAAACTCAACTCCTAGCGAGACTTATCGACATTAAAGACTCTTAGCGGAAACATAGGTTATAAGATTCTTACCTGAGAATTGCCCATACGGTGAGTATACCGCTTTGGAATCCCTTGGGATTCAAGTGTGGAGTATAAGGTTTTGATCTCCATTATCATATCTTCCTTAGAAGGAAGCGGGATTCGACCCGACAGAACACCCGCGATCCACTTGCTTTGCAGCTCAAACATAGGAAAAGGTACAACCTGAGGATCCGTTTTATTAAAACTTGAGGGATAATGTTACATTTTTTAAGAGCGATTTGAACTGTTTACCTTCCATGGTATCCCGATGAAGGAGAGCCATGGCGCAAATGCTGGAGGGAAGACGTCTTTGTACAATGGCCCAACACGATTATCATCTACAGTAAGACTTCCATTGGTTTCAAGAAACGGGAAGTGGTACTTATACCTAGAAAAGTAAAGAGCTTTGTTAAATAACCACATCGTGAGAAAGAAAACCAGAAAGCTCAAACCGAAAAGAAAAGAAAGAATGAATACCCAGTGCAATGCATAATAACATCAACTGAAATCGTTTTCCCGTTTTGGAAAACCACAGAACCATCCTCATGGACACGCTCAATCTGCATAACATTCAAGGAAACATAAAATTGTTTCTCCTTCTGACTAACATATTTCATAGTAAACTCACCATTGAATGCATCCAGAGGTTACTGTAACCAGGTCGTTTGATATATGTATCCGCCGCATTTGACCTACAGGCGACATGAACCTCTTTGGCAACACTAGCAATATCCCTACTTATATCATCAGCACTTGCAGAGTTCCCAATAAGCACAACAACCTAAACCAATGCAACAGAAACTTCACATAAATTATGCATAACATTATCATTTCACCTAAGATGGCCGAAGAATGTGAAGCTATAATCTTTGCAAATGAGTACCTGATCTTTGAATGGTTCCGGAATACGGTAATTATGGCTATGCATCTCCTTCCCAGGCCAAGATTTTATCCCTAAAGTTATGAAAAAAGAAATAACAATCGCACTTCTCATTCAAACTCTAGTTTCACTGTTCCTGTGAAATTCTATTACCAAATTCGATTTATTTTCACTAAACAAGGATTCTTAGATTACAGACACCAAGCTATTGAAGATCAAGATGTTAAAATAGAAAGATGAGAATCACTTCCATTAGTTTCACCGTTCCTATGAAGCTTTATCTCTCAATTCATTCTATAATTGGATGAAACTATTGAAGATATTGAGATCACAAAATTAAGATGAAAGTATCAAGGGAAATTACCAGGAATTTCAGCGAGACGAGGTTCAATGTAATGTCCATTACAAACAACAACAGCATCATAAATCTCATCACGAAGAACTTCCTTCTCCTTCTCTGTAGATTCAATTCTCCAATTTCCAAATCCTTCATCTCCGCCTCCACTTTTCTCCACCGGAGCAACCTTCACAACCGCAGTATCGAACCGAATCATCTCCTCAATCCTAAACTCCTTAGCGAAATCTTGCAAATAAGCCAAAACTTCACCATGACTCGGAAACCTTCTCGAATCTCTGGTTTCAGAAACACCAGATCGGAAAACGAACGGGAAGTCTCTGTATCCCATACACTCTCGAGGCAAATTCGTTCGGAGAGAGCCATAGACGCTCGAATGAACAACGGATCGAGTCGGATCAACGCTTAAAGGATCAGGCTCAACATGATCGGTGTAAATCCAAGTTCCTCCAACCTGATTTTGCCTCTCGAAAACAACCACCGAGTGACCTTCCCGTCGAAGCTCTCGTGCCGCCACTAAACCGGCGGCTCCAGCGCCGATAACTGCCACGTGGTGTGATCTGATTGGTGACAAGGAAGGTGCCATTGGGTTTAGAAGATTCCTTAGCGATGTGAGTATATGCGGCCTTGTGATTCATATGTGGCCCACTAACTTATTAACCACATTTTTCTCTGTTTTTAGTTAATCGTATCAAAGAGTTTAAACGCAGCGTTTTATTTGAATTGATCTTGAACTAGCCCTAGGCATTTCGGGTTTCAGTTCGGGTTCGGTTCGGGTACGATTCAGATTTTTTTGGGTTCGGGTTTTCGGGTTTATTAATTTATGACCTATTCAGGTATTTATACTTCTCGAGTTCGATTCAGTTGGGGTATAAATCGGGTTCGGATTCGGGTATTTATATATATAAATTCAAAGATAATAAAGAATTAATAGAAATAAGTCCAAAAAAGTTTAAATTTAACAAAAGTTAATTGGGTATCCATTCAGTTCTTCATTCGGTTTCGGTTCGGATTCGGGTTCGTTTTTTTGGGTACATAATTATAGAATCTATTCAAGTATTTTGTTTGGTTCGGTTCAGGTTTGGTTCATATTTTTCGGATCAGTTTCGATTCGGGTTTCAGATATCGAATTTTATGCTCAGGACTACCTTAAACTTTTCCAGCCATGAATCTGTTCTGTTGGATCGACGATCTAAATCTCTCTTAGAGTATCGTATTGATCTAAATGTATTCAGTAGCTCAATAAATTTAGTCCTCTATAAAATCTAACAACTTAAATCTCCCTCAACAAAACATCAAGATTAATTTCCTCCTATCCAAGTTACAGTTGGTTGTAAAACACAATTGTAAAACACATATCAAATTAAACCAATCTTCCCTAAGCTTAGCTCGTAAACCAAGCGAAGCTATCTCTAAAGCTTGCAAATTAACAACAGAAATCATTTACACACATGCTAAAATACGATCCTGAATAATAATAATCTTAATGATAAATTAAATTTTACTATCAGATTTTAAATGGATCCTAACCAAAACCTGAATTATGTTAACTCAAACCAAATTAGGCAAACTTTATTATAATAACTAATATTTTCTATCATTATAAATATAATCAATGAATGTATTGTATCTGTATTAGTTAGAATGGTTAGAATGTATTGTATATGTATTAGTGATGATGTTGATTTTTAAACTTAATATAGATAGTGATCTTATAACATTGGTCATTGATCTACACATACTCTTTTTTCTTTTTCAATCTTACTCATTTTTTTTATTACTAATGGGATCGACAAAGCCTCGATCTATAATCAAACTTTTTTCCTTTCCGTTACATTTGAAAAGTATCGAACTCAGGTGTCTAAAGAATGTTAAAGTAGGCTCTACTCTTTTTTGTTAGACCAGTTTCAGAACAAGCACAACATTACTACATATAATCAAAACTGATAACACACTAACAAAATAAAAGCAAAGGATAAAACAAACCCAAAGAATAGGGCCTTGGAGCTAAACCCTTTTATGCAAAACTTTCAACAAAATTTTGCAATAGAATTTTGAGCTCTTAATTCTTTATAAACAAAAGATAATTTTAATTTATTAAGTGAACACTCACTTAAAATACATAAACAATTAGACACCATCAATTGTTTGCAGATCATTTTCCATATTTGAGATAATGAGAAGGAGGAAAACTAATCAACTTCTTTCTAGCAAAATCTCCATATGCTTCTTCCATGAGATCATCGTCGTCCCATTTATCACGAAAGGTTTCAGGGTGAGAGACAGATCTCTCGAATCCACGTTCAACTTCTTTTCTTCTCCATTGTTCAACCAGCTCGCAACCACATTCTTTTGCTATCCAGTTTAGATACTCTTGAGTCTGATCACACTGCAAGAAAAGTCACATTTTCTTTGTAAATCTTCTTCTTGAGTCGATAGATATATACATTTTAAGGTTTTTTTGTTAATATTGGACCACAACTGGTCAGCCCAATAGCCAAAATTCCTACGTAATGTAAGCAATAAGACTTTATTTCTGATTGTGCAAATACACATACTTTTAGTGGACTTACCACCTGCCATTAAGCTAAAGGTTACTTGCATTGCATGCATTTTAAGGTTTGCTTACATTTCTAATTAATTTAGTTTTGATTAATGTACTAAAATCAAAATGGCAATGCTCATGGAATCACAAGCTTTCATATTTGATTTTATTTTAGAAAAAAATATTACATGCAACAACAATAAAATTTCTTAAACTCCGTCGAGAGTTTATGACCAGATAAATGCAACAATCGAGAAGGGTTTATAGTTTTTTTTTAACAAGAAATTATTGGATCGAGAAAAATTTATAGTTCAAGTATGTGATTTTTATGTTTAAAGTAATTAATTGAAAATAAAAACCACTTTACCTGAATATTACCCAATTTATGACTATTTCTCTTGGGAACTCCTAACACATCAAGTGTTTTATACCATAAAGTAATGTCTTCCATCATCTTGTCTTGTGAAGGAAGTGTGACTCGCCCTGATAATACTGCGGCCACCCATTTGCTTTGAATTTCAAACATAACAAATTGTATGGCCTATTAACAAAAACCCAAAAATAAAGATCAAACCAGTAAAGTGAGACATGAACTCAATTTTAAGAATCATGACTCTTAATTCAAAATCAATAGACAATAAAAATATTAGTGTATAAACCTTATATATCAGATAATAAATTATCTTAACTTTTGATGTGAGATATTTAAATCGGAAATTCGAAAAGTAAATTTTAATTGAAACTCACCATTCCGGGCAAACCGACAAAAGAAAGTCCGGGAGCTAGAGATGGTGGAAAAACATGCTTGTATAAGTGTTCGACGCGATTTTCATCAAGTCTCAAATGTCCATTGGTTTCAAGAAATGGGAAATAATATTTGTACCTGCAAATATGACCATATTATAAAATAAAAATGTTAAATCAGTCACACATTTTTTCATATAAAAATAACAAAAAGATAACAAATATACCCGGTGCAATACACAATGGTATCAGCATAAACCTTCTTCCCATTTTTGAAAACAATTGATCCATCTTCATTGGCTACGTCTATCTGAGGAAAACAAAAACTTTATATTTTTAATTGGTTTTAAGATTAAATTACAAGAACTAAAAATGAAAATAAAAACTATATGGTTTGATAAAATAAAGTTTGTGAGGTTTACTTCTGAATGAATCCATAGATTGTTATACGGCATAGGAACCTTCTCATAAGTACCAAAGTCTTTTGTTTTAGTCGCAATGTGAACTTCTTTTGCGACTTTAGCTATGTCTCTACTTATATCGGAACCGCTAGCAAAATTCCCGATCACCACAACTACCTGCCAAAGAACACCAGACTATAATCGATAAACTTTGATCTATAGTCAAATTTTTCAAACGCGCGACTCCATAAAATTGAACTTAGATAAAAAAGCAACTGAACAAACACTATAAAAAACATAAGGTTTACAACTCTATATTTCGTCCATAATTCATTGTAAATGGGGTTTACAAAGAATTAGGGACGATCATATTTTCATTGTTACTAAATCGTCGTAACACATATTTCGTTATAAAGTTGATCTATGGTCAAATTTTCTAAACGTGCGATTATATAGAATCAAACTCGGATAAGAAAAACAGCAGAAACAGCACTAGATCATTTAATCAAAGAAACCAAAAAAAAGTGAATATATAATACAAATTGATTTACCCTAATGGAGAAAATAGATATTCCAGACGTAGAAAACCGTTAAAAATCCATCAAAAAACAATTTATTTCCGATATAATACATCCTTCCGTTTTAAATAATCAAAATTCGTCATAATTTTCCAACAAATTTTCAATATCTCTTTGTATATATAGGTAATATAGATCATATAAATTTTTATTGTTATTTTTATTGTTCGATGTTAGTACTGTAGAAAGCTGTATGTATGTAGACCAGACGAATATAAGGAAAGATGTTAAAAAGAAATAAAAATATGTAAAGAGAAAAATCAATCTGGAAGAGTAGTGGATGTAAAATATGAGGCTATAATTTGATAATGTAAAAAAAAATGCATTATTCACGTTTCATTTTCTACCAAACTAAAAATAATTGAGACTTATCATTAAGTTATATAAAGTGTCAATGAACTCTTACTTCGTTTTTGAATGGACCAGGAACTCTGTAGTTGTGGCTATGAATTTGTTTTCCTGGCCATAACTTTATCCCTAAACATACACAATTATGATAATTAGAAAAATGGTTATTATATAATAGTAATGATAATAAAGTGACAAAACCAAGTTATTTTATAATGAAGTCTTAAAAGAAAGTGATTATATATACCAGGAACATGAGCAATGTTTGGTTCTGTATAATGACCATTGCAAACCACAACGGCGTCAAAGATCTCATCTTCCGAGAAACCACCGGAATTTTTGGTCCGGACCCTCCATTTTCCGTTAACTGGCTCAGCCCGAACCACCTCGGTCTCGAACCGGACCATCTCTTCTAATTTAAACTCCCTAGCAAAGTCTTGAAGGTACGCAAGAACTTCCTTGTGACTTGGATACCGTCTCGAGTCTCTTGACGTGTCATCAAAACGTGGCACAAAAGGGAAGTCTCTAAAACCCATACTTTCTCTTGGGAGGTTGGTTCGTAGAGACTCGTAAACACTCGAGTGGACTATGGATCGGGTCGGGTCAAGGCTAAGTGGGTCAGAGTCAGCTTTAGGTGAGTAAATCCAAAGACCTCCAACTTGTTTCTCTCGCTCAAACACAACTACAGTGTGACCTTCACGATGGAGCTCCCTAGCTGTTATTAGACCGGCTGCTCCAGCTCCGATCACTGCCACGTGTCTTGAACTGATTGAGTTTTGAGCTGGTGCCATTTGTTAATTTTCAATAGTACGTACGTTTTTTTGTGTTGTAAGGAATGTGGAAAGACCATTGAGTTCTTTTGTCTACTCCAGCAATGACTTTATATAGAACTGAAACAAAGTGGCCAAGCAGGATAGATATGTAGATAATAAATATTAACTTTTTGAAAAAGTTGAGTTTTATTACATGTAAAATAAGAGAAAACTTTTATAATCTGTTTGAAATTTTGGAGTAAATATTAAAATTTATACATGTATTTTATCAAGTAATAATTTTCATATAATGTATAATGTTTTGTAATATTGAATTAAGTTATTATAAAAAGTAATTTTTAATATACTTAAATGTTGTATATGTAGGTTTAAGAACAAATTTTTGAATAATAGTTATATATAAGTGGTCTTTGGTCTAGTGGCAGATGCTAAGTCCACTAAAGCTATGCGCACTTGCACATCCAGAGATCAAGTCCCATTGCTTATATTACGAAGAAACTTGGCTAATGGATCAATCAGTTGTGCCCCAGTGTTGACAAAACAAAGATTAGAAATTTATGTGGGTAGTGGAGGTATGATTAGTAATTTATGTTTGTTTTCAATATATATGAATTTATTCTATTGTTTGGGTATATGTTGGGTATATGTGGAGTCAAAAGTGTGAACCAAAATAGTTAGTAAATATAATTATGTATGTTTTTTATATACCTCACCTTCTACCGTTTTAACATGTTTGGAGAATAATCATTTATGGACTTTCATATTTCTATATAAATTTTTAAAATCTACTTGCTTATTTGTTTTCATTTTAGTCATATTCTATGTTATATATGTATATATATATATATATATTATTTTTTAGTTTTAGTGTATGGTTTGGTTTTGTGTTTTGGAGACTATGAGTGAATGAATAATTTTCGTTTGTAATTGAGATGTCGATTTATTTTGTGTTAAAATTTCTACATTTAATATGTTAATTTAAATGTTTTGTGTTTTTAATTTAGATGTAGATTTATATTATAATTGTGGTTTTAAATTAAAGATGGTAAAGTAAATGAGATGATGACGTAGCTTCCTTAGAAGAGAATAGATTTAACTTTTATATATATATATATATATGTATATATATATATATTATCGTTCTGTCTAAAATATATAAGTCAATTTCACAAAATAAAAATAGTATGCAGTATAACCTTTTTTAAAAATTTAAAGAGTTTCCACAGTCACATATACACATTAGATTTTTTAAAATGTTAATAATAGATTTAAATTCGTTACACAAAAGCTTTAATTTGATATTTTATCTATTAAGTACTTATGATTATATTACTTACATTATAATATATATGAAAATTTTCTTTTATGTTGTATAGAGTTTCAATATTTGTGGTCCGTCCAAATAATGCACATATTCATCAGCATTATTTTTGATAACATGGCAAACTCTTCCTTACAAGTAAAAAATGCAAGAAAGCAAAACTATTTAAAAAAAAACAAAAAACATGTGTTAGAATTCTTAAGTAGGAAAGGAAAACCTTTATGGATGAGATGCTACTACATCTACATCACGTAAGCTTTGTCTACATTTGATATTTTTGTGGACAAGAAAATCCATTGATCTATTGTTGACAATTACTATAGTGATGTTTTGTCATGAATGTTATCATCCATGTCTAAATGATCTTCTTCTACTATTTACTCATCAAAACTCCCTTTACAATGTTCAAATATCAATAAACCTATACAAAATATGCTCAAAGTTTTTTTGGTCTATTGTAAAAAATGGTTAACGCCGTCAGTGGTTTAATTCTAGAAAGAGGAAAAGTCGAAAAGGTTTAAAGGGAATAACAGACGTTAACGGCAGCGAGTTAACCTAAGAAACAGAAGTTTGAACCTCAAACGGTACAGATCAGTTGACTATTCAACACGTATGCAATAGTGAATATGGACCATCGATTCGGTTAGAGATGAGTCATTTACTCAAGTAAAACGAATCGAAAAGCCTATAAAACCGTATTTAGTCTCCTATATTTTTGGGACAGTCGTTAAGTAAAATCCGATAAAATAAATAAAAAAATTTGTTTCAAAATATATCATTACAATCCAAAATCATAACCCTCCTCTTCTTCCTCTTCATCTTCATAGAATTTCTCGCCGTTTGGAAAATCTGTGTTGATGTCCTATGATTCTACATAGCCGTCTTCATTCTCTTCAGCTTCATCTTCATTTTCACCATTCTCATGTTTATTGTTCTTCACTTCCTTCTTCGTCTCCATCTTCTCCATTTCTGGCTCGGTTTTTGACCTCTTGGCTGATTTCTCAGCTGTCTGGAAGAAGAAATGAGAGGGAAAATTATTTAGATTTACTCGCATTGAACTAAGAGTGTTGAAAAAATTAAGGAAACAATAAGAGATGATATTAAAACTTACAGATGTATCAAAGAGCTCCTCCAAAACATCGTAATTGATTATTCCACTAAGTCTCTGTAAGAGTCGAGACTCAAATGCCAAAAAGGATCCAGCTTAGGAATCACAGTTTGTAGATACAATATTAACAAAAAAAATTTTATGCAGAAACAAGATATACTTATTTAAACTTCATGCATAAACGCCAAAAAGGATCCAGCTTAGGAATCACAGTTTCATTCCATAAGAGTTGAATCTTGAAAACGAAGAGGACCATCATCTAACATGAAACCTTTTGTATCATTCTGTTTTATTAATGCTTCTTTGCTAGATCGCGCGAAAAGCGGCAGAGACATAAAAATAAAAGCTAAATCAATATCATTCTATTAATGATAGGTGGATCAGTGGTAATGTTCTCTTTAGGAATCGAACCACATACCTACAATTATATAAACGAGCTTAAAGGTCACTAGACCAGTTGACAACTCTTTGATCTCTCCAATGTTCAACGAGTGGACAACCACATTGTTCTGCTATCCAATTGAGGTATTCACATTGCAAGACAAAATAATGATTTTTTCTTAAAAAACATATCTTGAGTTGATAATATGCCTTTGATTGTTTGTTTGCATATTATTTTGGACAAAAAAATAATCCACAAATTAAAATAAAAATAAAATAAAAGCCTATTATTTGTTATTATTGTAAATCTATATCAGGTATTTGGTCAACTGGTTAAATTCATTTTGTCCTTTCCCACCAAAATTCAATTTTACAGAATCGATCAATCTCATGTGATATTGTTTGGAGTTTTGAGAGTATGTTTGGATTATAGATAAAGTTTTATCGATTCAATTATTGAAAAAAAAATTATTCTGTCTTCCAACACCAAAATTCAATCTTACATAATCGATTAATCTCATGTGATATTGTTTGGGGTATGGGGAGTATGTTTGGACTATAGATCAAGTTATATCGATTCAATTATTAAAAAAAAATTAAATCCATTACACATGTCATCACATATATTAAGAATAATACGAACTCACCTGTATTTTACCCAATTTATGCGTATGTCTCTTGGGAATACCTAATGCATCAAGTGTAGCATAAGAAGCAATAAGATCTTCCATGATTTTGTCAGCAGAGGGAAGTGTAACTCGTCCAGACAAAACTGCTGCTACCCATTGGCTTTGGATTTCAAACATAACAAACTGTATGCCCTGATAAAACAATCATAGATCAACAATAAGTGAAAGGTCAACTCAAGAAAGAAATAAACCTATTTTCTACAGATGAATCTATTTGAAATTCATATGAACAAGACACTTTCGACAAATTCACGATAGAAATTCTCCATCGAAAATCGGTTGTCGAGAATTTAAATATGTCAAGAATTCACTGGGAATTTTCAACGGTTTTCAACTACAAATCGTCGACCAGAACTAGTATATTTTCGATACTACAATATATCGATTAAAACTAACCATTCCCGGTAAACCGATGAAAGAAAGTTCAGGAGCTAGCTTGGGTGGAAAGACATGCTTGTGTAGAGGTTCAACACGGTTTTCATCAATGCTCACATAACACTTGGTGTCAAGAAATGGGAAGTAATACTTGAACCTACACATAATATAGACCAAAACTTATGGTAAATTTATCACACATTTTACATAAAAAATAAAGTTTTCCTATCAATGAACATACAAATTTATCACACATTTAGTAAGTTTATGTGTATACCATGTGCAATACACAATTGTATCAGCATATACCCGTTTTTGAAAACCATCCTCATTGGCGATGTATATCTACAATTAAAATAAGAATGATCAAATAGACGTTCATAATCTTAATTATATTGGCCATGATTTTATCCAACATACATAATTGAGATTGATTATTCGATATCGTTGGATTGAAGTTTTAACTAAACAATATTATTTTAGTTAAATTAAGGTAGAAAATTGATCTTTTACCAGGAACATGAGCTATGTTTGGTTCTGTAAAAAGTCCACTGCAAATAACAACAGCATCAAAGATTTATCGTCAGAAAAACCACTGATATTTTTGGACTCGACCCTTCATTTCCCGTTAACTGGCTCGGCCCAAACCACCTCGGTCTCGAACCGGACCATCTCGTCTATTTTAAACTCCCTAGCAAAGTCTTGAAGATACGCAAGGACTTTCTTATGACTCGGATAACGTCTCTCTTGACGGATCATCAATACGTGGCACAAAAGGGAAGTCCCTAAAACCCATACAGGTTAGTTCGGAGGCACTCATAGACACTCGAGTGGATTATGGATCAGATCGGGTCAAGACTAAATGGGTCAGACTCAGCTTTAGGTGAGTAAACCCAGAGACCTCCAACATGTTTTTCTCGCTCAAACACAACAACAGTGTGACCTTCACGACTGAGTGGGTTTTGAGCAGGTCCCATTAGTTAAATTTCAATGGTACGTATGTGTTTTGTTTCTAATGTATTTAAATTTTGGAGGAATGTGAACAGACCATCTTCAGCAATGGCTTTATATAGAATCAAAACAAATTTACCTAAAATAATATTAATGGCCAGCTAATCAAAACATTTTTTTCAAATAGTTGAATCGACAAAACTTAATCCATAGTTAATTTCTCAAACATCTAACAATATCAGGTAGAACGAACGCGACTACTTAAAATCAAATTTAGATAGGAAAGACAGTAGTGGTGACACTCAACCACTATAGGTAAGAGAAAAGAAGCACAAAAATATGATTAATGTTAATATTAACTTCATAATCTAGGTCAAAACCTAGGAGCCGATTGGTAAGGGTTATATCTTTTATTTTTTGGCCGTAGATTTAGGCTATAGGTTTTTTTGTTTGTGGTTGTAGGTTTGAGTGCTGTAGAAATTTTTCAAAGCAAAAATATAAGTGCTCTAGATTTTTGGTTTGTAAAGTCAAAAGATTGCTCTGCAAAGCAAAAAAAAATACTACAAATTTAGAAATTATGTGTAAACCTTGATTAGTAAAAATTTAATGCTCTCAAAATAATTATGACTTTGAAAAAAATTCCAGAGCAAAACTTGATTAGAAAAAGTTAAGTACTCTGAAATAATTATGGTTCTGCAGAACTTTGTGTAAGATTTACCAATCAGGCCGCTGATCACATTTGTTATTAGTATAGACCATCTAAGTTTTCATCATTAATTGCATTTTAATGAGAATGGGCCCTGAAATTGCCTAAGTCATTAATTGACTGAACATAAAGGTCCTAACCATTCAATTTGATTGCCAAACTTAAGACCATTTATTCAAAAGACTTTTGATTTTTAGTTAGGACACGCCAAACTCATTCACCTGTTTTGCTACCCAACTGATCAAATAATACAAAGTCTATGTATTGTGGTCACAAAATTTATATGTCACATGTCACAAACAAATAAAGTTGGCCCAACATTATTCATAGCGGTCACTCATCATCCTAATTTATGAACATTTACTTCTCGTCATGATTATATACCTTTTTAATACTTCTAAAGATTTTTTT
This sequence comes from Lepidium aucheri, assembly GCA_900406435.1. Taxonomy (NCBI): domain Eukaryota; kingdom Viridiplantae; phylum Streptophyta; class Magnoliopsida; order Brassicales; family Brassicaceae; genus Lepidium; species Lepidium aucheri. The sequence continues at coordinate 60,638 of OVBA01000322.1, forward strand.
TTGTCAACAAGTAACCATTGGATCGACAATAAAATTGGATTCATAATATAAGTTCTCTAAATGGAGCAGAATGGGATTTGAACAACCCACCTCATGCCTAGCTATATTAGGGGCATGAGGATTTACCTACCACCTCATACCTAGTTATAAATTGAGCATAATAGTATTTGAACCGACCACCTCATGTCTTTAGTGAAGTTGTTAAATGCCTAACTAAAGAGTGTTTTTTACTTAAATTTTTTTGTCAACTTTACTCATTGTTTTTATTACTAATGAAATCGACAAATGTCCGATCCATAACCAATTTTTTTCCTTCCCCTTACATTTGGGAGGAATCGAACTCGGGTATCTGAGGAATGTTAAAGTGACTTCTACCACCGGACCACACATCCTCTGTAGTTTCTACTCGAATTCAACTTTAAAATAATCGCATCACTCTGCATAATATAATTTGAATTATATTTTTTTTTCCATCTTTACTATGTTTAATTAAGAAAAAAAATCATAAATAAAATCAGCTTTACGGGCAAAAAAGGTAACCAATGTTGAATTATGTATTATTTTAGTTGATGAAATAAAAAAGATTGAAGAGTAATAATAGCAAACAAACTTTTGCATGTAGTCTTCAATCTCATTTTTGCAACTTCAGTATTCTCACATCTCTTTTGGACTGGGCCATATAGAGTCAATAGTCTTGTAGAAGAAAACCAGGCCTCTTTCCACATTGACGTGTCTCTTAATGGGCTTAGTGGGCCTAATGGACCAATTGCTATATTTGGATTAGTCCACTAATATTCTCAATTCACCTTTAATGTATTCTCATGATTTCATCTTCAATTTTTACTCTTTCTTATCTCCTTTATTTACTTTATCTCTTTTACAAATGCTCTTTTAAAGTAATCACTTTATAGTGATTATTCTCTCTTTTAAATTTCAAATTTATTTAATATTTTATATTAACAAAATATCACAATACTTTTTCACCAAAAAAAAAAAATCAAAATATCACAATATTTGAAATCTTTTTTTTTTTGATAAAATATATTTAAAATCTTCCTATTAATATATATAGCTTTCACTTTAAGTAAAGAATCTTGGTAGTGAATTAAAAAGAATTTAGTATATCAAAAGTTTTGCTATATATGGAACGAAATTAAATGAAAGAATTAAAACCTATAGAATATTAATAACAATAGACTGAAATAAAATCTATTTATGACACTGTAAAAGCAAACGGACCAAAATATTCAGAATTTACGCAAGCATTTATTAAGAAATCGTGGGAAAGAAAAAAAATTAATTACTAGTCAACAAAATTAATTACCATTTATCAACACAATTTTCTACCAATTATACATCAGATAAATAAAATAAAATTCCCTAAACATTAGGGGAAAATTGCGTTGATAAGTGAAATTACAATGTCAAAAAAAAAAAAGAAGTTAGAAAATAAAAATTTATTTTTAAAGTTTTTTTTACAAACGGTAAATTATTAGAAAACAAGGCAAAACTGCACGTGTATCAAACACAAGCAACTCGCCGTCGTCACCACTCACTGAGTCACACCGTGATTTAACAACCGAGTCAACTGAGTCATACCTTAACTCGTTTTGCTTCATAACCCGACCCGCTATGACCCGACAAACCAACATAGCTTTCCTCCCTTTTCCACCACCGGCTTTCTCATGCGCCATGCTACTTCCGGCGAATGTATAAATCGACGCGCCACCGCATTTTCCTCCTAAAATACCCCACGCGCCGCCGTTAGTTCCGCTCGGACCTAAACAATAAAACCTCATCGTCTCATTCCCGTCGGCAATAGAACGCGCGTTCTCTTCACGCGCTTTCCCAAGGCTTCTAGCTTTCACATTCTCGCGATACTCCTCGAACCGGGTCAAAGTTTTTGACCCGTTTTGAACCTTGAAAATCATTTCGACCCGACCCGAAAACGGTTTCGGGCCCCAACTCGTTTGGAATATAATCTCCACCACATTACGTGATTGATGACCCACCGCGAGCTCCGTTAACGTTGGTAAAAACGGGTCACGAACTCGGGTTGATCGAATCGGTGTTGAAACCGGGTCGGGTTGACGTTTATCCGGTTTTGGATTCGGTTTAGGTTTCGGTTTAGGTTTTTTGGTTTCGATTACATCTTTAAGACTTTGAGTGCTTCTTCTGCAACTGTAACTTGACAAGAGATGTTTCGGATTCGGATTCGGATTCGGGTTTGGGTTTTTGATTGGATTGTAAACATCATCGAAAGCTTTTGATTTGCATTGTAACGATTTGACCCACCCGTTTGCCATAATGAAGATCCGGGTCTAAACCTCTCTCTGTGTATTTGTTTTATCTCTTTCTGAAAGAAGTATGAAGCTCAGAAGAAGAAAGCAACATGGCGCGATGAATATTAAAAGTCTACGTCGGAACTCGATTTTGTAAATTACCATTTTGCACTTCACTTTTAAAAGAGATTTTCGTATATTTGGATGGGTAATTTCGTCTTTTGAATATATAGTATTTTTAAGTAATTTTCCTATTGTGAATTTTTGGTTTGTTGTATCAAATATAGAAAGGAATAATTTTATTTTTATAACACTAGGTTTTGTTTTATATGATTCAACTAATAATTCTCACATCAATCGATTAATAACATTTGGAACATATTTAATATCTATTTGAACTCCCTTTACTTGTCCGAGTATATTTTGGATCTGTCGATTATGTTATGGTCGGAATCCCACTCATAGTGACCTAGTTGAATTGGAGAAGGATTGCGGGTTTTCGTATAATATTAAAATAAGTTTTAGGAATGGATTTTGTACTGCAATTCGAATCTAGAAAATTATGTAATTTTGTATATTATTGTATGGTATTTGGAGGAATTCAATCTAATTGTTAAAAAATTAAACTACGACATTAACATTCATTCAAAGGTAAAATTTATCATATAATTTAGAGTTTTTTTCTTAGTCTAAAAAAATTTATTATTATTTACATGAAGGCAAATTGTAAACGATAACAGAAGTTTTCTAAATCTAAATAAAAATAAGAAATTAATATCCAAAGAGCAGACCTTATTTGATAGATTTTTTTTTTTTTATCAATATTGGGTCACAACTATCCAGCCCAGTAGTCAAGTTCATGCATAATGTAGGTGGTGGGACTCGATCCCGAGACATGCAAGTGTGTCGGCCTATAAAGGAATTACTAATTACCACTAGGCTAAATGGCACTTACAAATTTTTTCAATAATATATAAGTTAATACAGAAAAACAAAACTGAAATAAATGTAAGGATCCAATTGTTGGAAAAAAAATGTAAGGAAAAATTGACAGTGGATTTTATTGTTTTTATTACGGTACAGTCTTGTGATTATTGTCCTTTTATCATAAATGGATCAGAAAAGAACAAAAATAACATTTTTAAAATACGTAAAATTTGTAAATCTATTTGTTTTTATCTTAACTATGGAATTTCACATGTAATGTCAATTCAAGTCAATTATGGTATCTGGATCTTTTAGTTGATGACAAACATATTTTGAAATCATGTGAATTTCAACATTATCGTACAATATGTATTCAATACAGAATAATCATTTCATTTCTACTTTTTTTCTTACACACGCATAATGCTTTAGAAAATTTAAACCATGTAAGTTTAGCTGTCATAATTTCTCTATGGTGAGCAAAAACAAGATATATATCTAATTTTCTACAACATTGAATTTTGTAAGAATTATGATATGTTGTTTTATTTGAATCAATCATTAGTCAATGGTAAGTTTATTTGAACTTTAAATTAAAACACCAAAATTATAAGAAGTAAAGATCATTTAATTAAACGGTAGTCAATCCTATTTGGCTTGCCCCTGATTTAATTACGCATGAGGTGGTGGGTTCAAATTTCATCATACTCCATTTGAAGAATTTAGGTTATAGATTGCGTCTTGTTGTCTACCAAATGGTTACTTATTGACAAAAAAAATTAAAAGGTATGAAAAAAAATGAATAAGAATATTATTTGTGACTATCAAAAAGAATAGTTATTCGTTATATCTAAATTGTTTTCTTTGTCGTTAATTGGATCGCTAGTATTTATTACACAGAGTTATGAAATTATTTAAAATTGAACTATAAAATTTAGAAAATTGAACATATGATCATATGATTAGAGTTGTGTTTGTCTACGTGGTTAAAATTTTATTTTGCTGTTTTCTCTACCAAAATTCGACTTTAGAAAATTATAATATTGATAGAAGTTAGGGAGTTGAATTATGGATCAAGATTGTCGAATTCAAGTGTTTAAAAAAAATAATTTGTTCAAAACACAGTTGCTTGTGTTTAGTGTAACTAATTCTTAACTTTGTTTGAACAAGCTGTCTAGTTCAATGTATTTTGTCATCTCGAAGAACTCTATATATGTTTTCTGCGTAATGTGATCTCTCGCAAAACATTCTAACTTAACTTCACAAATTGTGTTTCTACATTAATGCATAATATAGTTGGCTGTTTTTTGTTCATGAGTTAACTTATGTCTTAATCAACTCAAAGGATTGTCAAAAAAAAAAATCAACTCAAATAACAGTCTGGAGATATAATTATATACATAAAAACCAATATAAATATGCAAGTGGAGTTTAATTTAGTGGTCGGTGGTAAGTCCATTATAGGTAAATGTACATGCACAACTAAAAATATAATTTCACTACTTACGAAATTTATGTAGGAATTTAACTAATTGATTAGTTTTTGTGATCCATATTGATATTACCGTTGATAAAAAAAACTAATATAAATACGAGCCACCAAGATATGCGTATCTTAATAATTTGTCATCCTACTATTATAAAAATATATTATTAGAATGTTAGCTTTAAAATAATAGAGGTCTATTGATATTATGGAATCTTTTAGAATTTAGAGATTTAGAAAAACAAAATGGAAGAATAGAAGAATAGAAAGAGAATGGAAGTTGCCAAAGACTAATAAAACAAATAGCACTGAAAATTTTGAAATTCTCAATTAGTGACTCCCATTTTCTTCTCCTTGTCGTCTACCTATATCTTTAAAGTTAATTACGCACTTAAATTATCGATTAATATAATAATCATGAACCCTAATTATATATATATTTTTTCAACATTTGGCCACAACTAGCCGGCCTATTAGCCAAGTTCCTGCATAATATAGACGACAAAACTTGATCCCTGGATATGTAAATGTGTCTACCTTTAATAGACTTATCATTTATCACTAAGTTAAAAGCCACTTGCTATTAATTAGCTTGTCTTAACTTACATATATATAGCTAATGATAAATGGGTATATACACTTGTTTGTTATAAATAAATAATGATTAAATCAATATCAACAACATTTTCCACCAGAGTTTGACTCTAAAGAATTTTGTAGTTCCTGATAATATCGTTTGAAATTTAGGAATATCTGAGTTATGAATCACACTTTATTGATCCAAATGTAATTATTTACATTATCATTAATATTAAATTTTTCCTAATCGGTTAAAATATTTTAGAAATAGTTTTAATGAAAATGTTGTCACTATTAGATAGACTTATTTTTCAAAAACATTTTTGATGCTCATAATGTGGATTTTTTTTTGATAGGAATGTAAATTTTTTTCATGTATCTTTTATATATTATTTTACACACTAATGAGAACAAGTCCAAAATAAATCCTAATTACTAAAAAATGGTGAAGAGAGAATATCAGTGACATAGAAATTTTCATAGTATGTTTTAGAATAAACATGATATCTTTTCTTTCTGTCAACAACGTATATAATGCGATTTTAATTCCACTACTGATGCAACGATGATTGTAACACAAATTATTAGAATATATGTATAGATCTAAAAGATATGTAGTACTAACATTTAGGTTGTCATTTGTCATTTTTAATTCTATATATAGAGCTACTTCTTAGTTTACATTGACAATAATTAAGATATATTTGAAGACATCTTTTAAATATGAGATTTAAAAATTGTTTTACTTTATGTAACAATAATTGCTAAAATTTTCAGGTTGCATTATGTAACAACCATATGAATTACAGCTAAGTATTCATATGCGTTAATAAGATATTTATAATACACAAGCATTGGGTGTTTTTGAAAACACATGTAAATAATATAGATTTTATATTTGATTCTCGATCAACCACCTATTATATATTCAGATTTTCTTTAGAAAAAATCGTGTCTGATTTATTGGCCTCACTCGCATAATTCGGTCTATATGGATTCGACAGATCCACAATATTCTACGCCAACTTACCATGATGCGAAAATATACTCAGCATAAATCGGCAAGTATAGATCTGTGCATCCAAAACAAGCTTGTACAAAGACTATTTAGGCATCATAACCCACATGGTATATATCAAGTGCGACAGTACTTTTCGCAGCATATTACAACGCATTTGATGAATTGATGGAACGTTATCTAGCTAGCTGTTCGGTGAGCATTTAATGCGTTACATGGAACAGCCCAACAATTCAGTAGCGCTCAGCGAGCAAATTCTAAGAATAATAGTATCCTACGATGATAGGTCATCATGGCCGATCTGATAGGTTAGCAGAATCGTTTAATAAATCTTGTTTATAAAAGGAAGCCAAAATCATGCCGAGCAGGGGTCGAACTCCGCTTTCTCTCTCTAGAATTTATAAGCTTTCTTATCATATTTGTCAGCTAAAACCGAAAATTCAAATTCATTCTTGTAAACTCTACTTTATTTTGTATCAATATATTGTAATAATCTCACTATAAACAAGATTTATAATAAATCGTAAAAATGATCAAAAAATAAAATACTGTAATTACGAGAAAATATTTTTGTCTAAAAAAATAGACATTAATTTAAATCAAATGAAAAATAAAACACACACATGCATTAAAACCTTTGTATACTTAGAATTTTATGGCGAAAATAATTATATAATAGAAACTTTTGGGAGAGTGGGTCGTGTAGTAACATGAGGAGGCCACAACGTTGAAAAATGTAAACACATAATTAAAGCAATTCTAGTAAACAATGAATAAAAGCTTAACAAAAGAATAGAATAATGCATAGTCCCATTCCGCACGTAATCATAAATGGTTTGAATTCATGTCCATACTTGACTTTATGGTATTTCAATACTAAACAATAACCAAATACATCCTTTATATCCAAAATTTATTCAAAATAACCCTCACTATCTATTTCGAATCGGATAAACCTCCAAACTTCTTATATGCTATATATTTTATTATTGGAAAAATCTCAAGTATGAAGCTAAAGTATTCTAGGGATTTATTATAATTCATCTTATCAATAAAAGTGTTTACAGATGACTAAAAATGGTCTTTTGCACTGAAAAATTAGTAAATGGTAAGCTAATATGATTATGGTGCTAGAACAAAAAGAACTTAGGATAGTAGCATTATTGGAGTTCGAACCTCCCTAACATATTGGATACGACATTTAAGAGATTTTACCTGGCTTTCGGATGTAACTAAACTTATAAATAGTGGTAATATGCTATTTGAGTTTGAATCAACCAAGTTATGAAAAATATATCTATATAAATACAAACGCTAATAATATATGCTACATATATTTTCCAAAAATTTGAAAATCTACCCAAAACTAAACTATTGAATATTACTCATTGATTATGTAAAGAAATGTAATAACATGTATAATTGTAGTAAAAAGTTAATTTGTCAAAACAAAATATGAATATAACAGCTCGACCAAAAAAAAAATGAATATAACATACAAGAAATTTGACATGTTGTGATAATTGTATTGTGACTACGAATAATAATAATAATTTTTGATGTTTTATATACGATTTTGTTACAAATTTTGTTTGTTACAAATTACTGCGACTTTATATCATAACAATATGTGCTAAAATTGTTACTTATTCATCATGAGTATATTGTAATGTTTTTGTTACTAATATGCATTTGTGACACTTGTATTGTAACTATTTACAAATCGTCACAAATTCGTAATAATATTTTTTATTTGTGACAAAATATGTGGTTATGACAAAATATAATACGTATCAATATAATTTTCTCTGGTAGTGTAAATATTCAATATAACTTAATCCAAACAAAATATATACAGCCATGGCGTTTTTGTTGAAAATTAATTAAACAAATAAATAAAATTTGGTAGAAAGTGGTTAGAAATACAGTAAACCTCAAGTAGACTAAGCTCATAGTTTCAAAAGTTTTTGGCTGTTTAAATAGTTGCTTGGAAAGTTGAGTGACTACAACTTAATGCAATGCTAAGTATAGCTAGGGCTTAGTATGTGATTATCACTCTGATATTCAAATTGCATGAATAGTACTAATAGTATAATTATAAAGTGATGTAATGATTACAAGATCCAAACTAAATAGATAAAAATAAAATAAAAAAATGGATGGGTAAATTAGAATAGAAATGAAAAGAAGAGCCAAAGAGGAAGTTTGGTTGGAGAAGAAACTAGGGTTTTGTGAAAGATGTGTAAGTTTTGTAATTGTTATGTTTTTTAATTTCGACAGCCTTTTTCACTTCACGCTTTGCCTTAAGAATCTTCTTGGTCTCCTCCGGGAACGGTGTTCAAATTTTTAACACTCTCTTTTATTTTCAAATCCTTATGAATAAGTTTATATATATATATATGGCTTTTAACCTAGTTACATCCGGTAAATCCACTAAAAGCAGGTGCACTTGTATATTTAGAAATCGAGTTCCGTTGTCTGCATTATGCAGAAACTTGACTGATAGACCGGTTAATTATGATCCAATGTTTGACAAAAAAATATATGTATATATGTTTGAAGAGTCTAATCATCTCACTCAGTTAAAAATGTGACACTATTTACTATATTCAAATGAATATTTTTTTTTCCTTTTTTCTAAAGAAAACATATATTGGTTTTTTCAAGTTGAAATTCTAAACTAAAAGTACACAATGGAAGAAGAATTTTTTTGCTAGCAAGTAACCATTAGATCTACAATAGTTCGATTTATAGTCTAAGTATTTTAATTAAGTTGAATGGAATTCGAATTTACCACGTAATTCCTAGCTAAATCAATTGCAAGCTAGCTGAAATATTTGTTTCTTTTTTTTGATAAAAGGTATTGAAATATTTGTTTCTTGGCAGAAAAAATATTTAAGATGATTATTTATGTGAATTAATTAAATATTCAAGTGATGGTTTATATGACTCAACTAACATATCTACATTTTCTTGACCCCAAAAAATGTCTCTACATTTAACTTCTCCTTGTAAATGGCTTTTAGTCTAGTAGCAGTTGGTAAGTTCATTAAAGACATGTGTACTTGCATATTTCAGGATCGAGTCTTGTCGCTTGCATTATACAGGAATTTGGCTAATGGATCGGCCAGTGATACCCCAATATTGACAAAAAAAACTTCTCCTCACCGTAAATTAAAAAAATTTTAAAAAAATTTGAGGAATGAAATCTAAGTTATGAATGAGTCATTATTAATCTAATTGCTGATCGAACAAATATATTCAAGTGAAGATCCATTACTAAGCTTGTTAAAATCAGATCTCAATAATTATACGAAACAACTGTATATATACATATTATAATCTATGAAATAATAAATACATGTTTAATTTAATATGAGCTTCCAACATGAAGTGCAATATTATAGTAACATTTTTCATTTTTTTACATTTTCCCAAATAGTTTGATTTCATTTGAAAAATATATTTATATGTAATCCAATTCAAAGAGCCCTAAATAATGAAAATTACATATTTACCCCATATTGAATTTAAAGAACCTATACTGACAAGAACGTACGCTGTTTATGCAGAAGTTGACCAAAAAGAAAACTATTTTTGTTGATTATCTACGATCTCAAATAATTATTATTTATTCACTTCTTATATATTTATAATCTTTAATCTATCTGTTTCTTATTAATGAGGAAGTACAATATAACCATAATTAGCGTCACACTTATACATTCATTGTCACACATGTATGGTCTGGTTCCTTATCAATATTATATATATGAGGGATTATAAATCATGCAAATCAATTCATGAACTAAAAAATAAACAGGTATATTAAGATACTGTGCAAGTTTATTCACATGGGAGCAAGATGCTGTTATAGAAGCTTAATCCCTCTGCATGCAGAATTCGAAGTTCTTTTATGGGCCATGATATGTCTTAGTTCCTTTCATTTGTGGAAGTAGAATTTTTGATAGATTGCTCGGAAGTGGTAAAGATGGTCGAAGACCCCACAGCGTGGCCAACTTTCGCCCCATATCTCGAAGATTTTTACGGACTCAAAAACGATTTTACGATTATCTTAATATCGATGTTTCCGCGTGCTTTGAACTACAAGGTGGACTCATTGGCAAAAAGGACGCGAAGTCTATTAAGGAATTGCACGCTAGTGAACATCGTCCCTCTTCTTTGGATACAGTTTTAGTTTATTTCATTTTTATTTAGTTAAGTTGACAAAAAAAAATAAAAAAAAAGGATAAGTTCAAGAAAAATTAATTTAGAACAAATTGATTAAATGTTGATAAAATATAAAATAAAAGATTGATAGAAATAGCTGAATTGCTTTCAGTCTGGTGGTTAGGATGATCCAATTAATAACTTAGCACCAGAGTTCAATTCTTATCCACTTGCATTATAATATCTTAAAAAAAAAATTTTAGAGATTGGATTTTAGACTATGCATTGTTGAAAAAAAAAGTTTGATACAAGTAAAAGCCTATATAGGTAACTAAAAATGCCCATGGGTTTCTCTTAAATTATTGGGCCAACTTAATGGGTAAGGCCCAATATATAACACGCAAAATCTATCTGTAAATGGCAAAATCAGCTCTAAGGAAGCAGGCGATGAAGCTCATCAAGCCAATCATCTTCATTTTGTTCCACATCTTGCAATAGTTTCTGTGTTGTAGTAGTAAGACCATCAAGTTTGGTTTGTTCATAAAATGAAAATCTTTGTGAATCCCATTCATCTTTTAGTTTCTTCAATCTTTCACCCATTAACTCTTTCTCTTCTGATATGTGCTTTATGTCTTCAATCTCCACTGTTTCTCTTGCACCTTAAGATCATGCAAAACAAGGGAGATTTAACATAATGAATCATGATGTTATCACACACACACATGCTTAAGATCAGATCAAATCTTATGATGAGTTTATATGAAAGTAGCATACATTTGATTGCACGCTTTTTGGTTTCTGCATATTCTACAGACTTTTGTTGTAGAGAGTTCAGATCAACTTCTTTACCCTGATAAGAACAAAAGCGGCAAGAATTGTACAAGCTATCAGTAAAAATCAAAATGTTTTGTTCACTATCTTTCGGTAAGAGCTAAAGAGAGTATCGAGTCCTCACCATATCCAAATGAATAAATTGCTCAATCTCGGTTTCAGAGATTAATCTGTTCAAATCAAGATGGAAACCATATCAATGATATACATTTCGTTAATCCTCCAAAGAAATTGAGGGATGAAATGACATACTTGTCATAGGCTAAACGCACTCGCGAGTTCTGTAGCTCGGTTAATTGATTTCTTTTCATGGTTGCAGATGCTTCATCCACAGCTCCAAATATAAACATGTTCTTATCAAGCATTTGTTTTGCCACAGCAACAGCTATCTCTACACCTTTATCTTTTGCCTCAACTACAAGATCCCTAAATTTCTCAAGCTTTTCTACATGATGAGAAAGTTCAATATGACTTTACCAAGTGATAAACAGAGCAATGAATGAACCAAATCACAGTAACGTTCACGTTTTAGGCTTCAGATAGATAAATCAAAAGTTTTATAAAAGCTAGCAGCAAAACCAACCAAAGGTAAGAACTTACGAAGTGAGATATAAATTCTGAACTTGGGTTTAAAGGGTTGGATCTCATGAAGACAATAAAGACAGTAAAGACCACCAAGTCTCCTTGAAAAAGAATCAATGCTAATCATGTGACCTGTACACACAAAGATAGCTTTTTGTGTTTAGCTAAGAAACAAGCACAACTTTTCCAAAACACCAAGAAGTAGACTTCAACGTACCGAGAGTATGAGCATATAGTGACTGCATGAAAAAGGCTAAGTTGGAGTTAGGACTAGCTTCATAAATATAGGAAAACTTTCTGGATAACCACACTCTCTTCATATCAGAAAATGTTATCAAATCACCCTGAATTCAAAACAAGAGACTCAACAAACTGGAAGCTGGAAAGCAAGTAAAGTTCAGTTTTTTCCTAAGCTAACAAAAAAGGAGAAAAAGAATACAAGTACCTTCACAAACTCGTCTATGAGTTCATCGATATCTCTCTTGAATGGAGACAGATTCATCTCTAGCACCAAAGATGTTGGACAAATAGAATTGGGGCAATCAGGCTACAAAGCCAAACTCGCTGTTTGAATCAGGTCCTTAGTCAAAAATAGAATAGCGGCAATCAGGCTACAAAGCTCGCTAGAACCTAGTTCGATCCTGCAACTCTGGTTCTCAATCACTCTGGAGAAGCGTTGATGATTCTGCAAAAATCGATTTGGTAAGCCGATACCTTTCATCTTCACTTCACGATCTGGGCCTAATGGGCTTGAAAATTATGTTTTTTCAATTCGGACTGGGCTTTATGGGCTTCTTATTTACTCCTTGGTTTAGAAGGTAGTTTAGAAGATACTTACCTATTATTGGGCCTTAATGGTTTTGTAATATTTTGCAATTCATGTCTTTGTCTTTCAATTGAAAATCAATTAACAAAAAATTCTATTTTGATTATTTTTTCTCGTCCAACAATTAGATCGACAAAATCCAATTCATAAATTAAAACATATATTTTAAAATACCTTTTTAATCTACCAATATAATTGAAGAGGAATCGAACTCTGATGCTTAAGTTCGATTCCTCCGAAGACAAAACTACATCATTTTAGGATGCTGATGAGCCAAATTTTTAATCTCTAATCACAATTTTAAAAAGCCACAGTAATTACTATAATTGGAAACATATTACTGTAATTAATCATGATAGTGTTGTAAAATAGTGTATAAAAAATTTAGGGCACAAAACAATTAAGTTAAAAAGTATATGTTTTTCTAGTGAAAAATAAATAAGTAGAGATGGGATTAATACGATAACTCAAATAAAATCCCAAAATCTATAACAACCTAATAATGCAAAAAAATAAAATTAAAAAACTCTAGGTGAAAACTAAGAACTATATAAACATTATAATTATCTAATGATAAACCAAACTTTTTGCTATGTCACATAAAACTATATACATAACCTTAGAAATGATATTAAAATGACTTCCACATAAAATATTTGTGTACAAATATCATGAATGTGTTTGACATCACAAATACATAATCTATAAGATGGATAATATTTTATCATCAATGCGACACGTGTACGAATTAAAAACAAGACATATTTGGTAATCTATGTAAACTAGGCCTCATATGTAATTCTCAATCATCTTATCTTGGTCCCAATTGTTTCGTGAAGGCCGCAAAGTAAATTAGCAAAAAAAAGTTTTTCAACTTTACTAAAATTGGATCGACAAGATCCAATTTATAGCAAAAGTTCAGATCCTAAAATTTGTTTATATTTGTGAAGACTCGAACTCAGATGCCCGAAAATTTGTAAAATAGCCACTACTATTAGACCAGCTATCTTTCAGTAACAAATTTTCAATATATATATATATATATATACTATTTGGTGACCCGCCCTTCGGGCGGGATTTGATATCATTGTTACGAAATAGCA
>OVBA01000323.1:0-73485 GCA_900406435.1 Lepidium aucheri
ATAACTTTTCGTGTTATTTTTGTTAAAACTAATTTTTAATAATTAATATTCTGGATTTTCTTTTAGATTAAGATTTATTTTTAGGTTAAGAATTTTTTTAGTTTTGGATAAGTAAAATATTGAAGAAAATTATATTTAAATATTTTTTATCTAGTTAAAAAAATCCAAGAGAATTTCAGATCATTGGATTTGACACACAGAAAAATTCTGTTAATTACTAACTTTGAAATCCCCTTTTTTATATAATAAGATATTTGTGATAAAGATAAATATTTTTCAAAAATTATCTTAAAGCGTATTTATCTTTTCATTTTTTGACAAATAAATGTCAAAAAAATTTGATCATTGGATTTGACACATTGAACAATCTCGTTAATGAGTAACTTTAAACTTTCCACTTTATATAATAAGATTTGAAACATTCTACTTTATATAATAAGGTTTCTTCAAATAAAATCGAAAATTATATTTATTTAAAGACCAGAAAAAAATTGAATTTTTGAGTTTCGTTTCTTTATTTTATTCTATTCTTCTTCTTTTTTCAAAACATAATTACGAAGATATAAAAATTCGTTTTTATTTATTTTCAAAATATAATATTATTTAATTTTATACCAAATATGAAATAAAAATTTATGGATATTCTTATTTTAAAATTTCAAGTAAAAATAATTATTCGCAATCCTTTTTATATTAGGATTATGTATAGAGATATATATTTTGTCATAAAGATCAATATTTTTAAAAATCTGTTTGAAAGTATCTTTATCTTCTTATTTTCTAATATATTAATGCAGAAAAAACTGATCGTCTGATGTGACACGTAGAATAATTCTGTTAATGAGTAATTTTGAAACATTTTACTTTATATAATAAGATGTATACATATTAATTAGGAACAAAACAAATTACATAAATTCCATGAAACCTATTAAATACTCATTGTAAATTAATCAGAAAATTTGTAAGGTTATTTTTGTAATTAATTTAATTTTCCAACTACTAAATCGATAATTAAGGGTTCCGTAGCTAAAATGAGCTTAACCACTTTACGAAATAAGTGCACTTCCCCAATAATTTAAATTCTTTATGGGACGTAGAAGTTTGAAATTGATTTTTCTTTGTAATGAGTGTCATTCTAAGAGAAAAAAGTGTTTCTGAAAGAGTGTCATTTTATAATTTCAATGTAACTTTAAATAAAATGTTTCAATTTTAACCTTCAATCAATTTTTTACATGGAATTTACCTAATCATTACTTTTAATCCATAGGAATATAAATAACTTTATATATTGGTTCTTAATTTGTGTGAAAAAACCTAAAATAACACTTTTTGAAAAACAGAAGGAGTATAATTTTTTTGAGGTGGTAACAAATGGAAGTTGTATGTTTAAAATCTAGACATGTCTTATTAATACATATTTTTATATCATAATATTCACATGTGTGTTCTCAGTGATAAAATATTTTGGTGTGCATAAAAGTTAAATAAATTAAATTTATTGGTATATATATACTTAAATGAAAGTTAAATAAATTAAATTTATTGGTAAGTCTGATAAGGGTTTATGGTAACATGACTATTTTGAGAAATTTAAGAAGTATGTTTGTTTATAAAATAGTATCTTATGTGGTTACTAATGTTTGTATGTTAGACGTATATTCGACATACGATTAAATCACTTAATTGTCTTTTATTGTTTTTGCAAGTCAATGATTTGTTTGTTGCTCTATGCATATCTCATTTTAAAAAGAAATGTAATTACTAAAAATATTGTTTAAATTATTGTTTAAATAAAGAGTATGAAACGTAGAGTTTAACTATAATTTAACAAACAACAATTGGAACCATTTTAAATGATTATGTCCAATAGTTAAAAAATAATTATATACTTAACTGAATATGAATGTCTTCTAGAGAAAGATAATGACAGTGTTCCTCTATTTAACTTGATGTTGTTTTACATGTATATAAATATAATTACAATTCGGTTTTCCAACTAAATAGAGATCTACAATAATGTATATATGTGAATAGAGTCAGATAGTGAAACCGATTTAATCTTTTGCAAACCCCAGTTATTTCTCTCTCTTTGTGGATTCTAATATAAATGTTATTGCTTAATGATGTTCCTTCAACGTGATATACTTTTTTGATATATGTCGAGTAACTACAGTGTGATAAGATACAGAACTCAAATTTCCAAAGAACAAAAACAACAAACCCCTCTAATAAAATAATACACTCAATCTGAGAAAAAATGCTTGATCACTTTCTCCAAGTACTATCTGAAAGATCATCAAGATAGACAGTGAAACAGAAAAGTAAAAACAAATTTGAGAAACTATAAGCAAAAAAATTGGGGGCAAGTGCTTTGAGACATCATCAAAAATATAAGATGAGTTACATAAATCCATCGCCATTAGTTAAAGATGGCTTATTTCATGAACATATCAACACTAACGATTAAAAAGGTAGAGGAAAGGGGGAAGGGAAACATATTGAAACCCTAGGTCACTTGTATTGGTTATTATCATCATAAACCGGAGAAATCTCCTAAGGATCCCCGAATAAAAAACAAACACATACCAAATCAGCATCTGATCATATCCTCCATCCCAAGTTCTGGGATTAAACGGACGAATCTCTGAAAGTCGTGAGTTTGTCCATCTCTAAGCACTCAAGAGCTTTCTGGTGAGCCGAGGTCTCGATTAATATATCAGGTTTAACATTGAGTCGAACACCAAGGATAACAATCGTGAGGAAGCTTATTATGCTGTAACAACATATAGGTAATGAAGACAAAGAATTGGAAGTTGTCAAAATGGCAGAAAAGATTCAAGTGATATAGGTAAAGAAGACAACGAATTGGAAGAGAGTGGAAGAGTGGATAGTATGATCGTGGCCACTGGCCAATAACTTTTCAACTTTTATTTTCTTTTAACTTTTCAACTTTATGGTTCCGTTTCAAATAAATATGTAAATGTTTTATATAAAATTTAAAATATATAAAGAAAAGTAAGGACCAATTGTGTAAGTTTTACAAATAAAGGTTGTTTACTGAAATATGTACGGCAACTTTAATAGATTTAGATTAGTGATCATGAGAGTCTTAGCAATTAAACCACACCACACGCCCCAATTGCGTACGTTGCGGTTTTGCGTATAGACGGCTAGAAAATATATTGATTGTTTGAGTGTTCAATAGGTAAGGAGAGTTGATTCTGTGGAAGCATTCATATGAATATTACAAAGAAAATCCTTTTGTTTAGATATATCTCATCCTCCCAAGAAACAAGTTGTCACAGAAGACTTGCTAAGTCAAAAGCTTTAACTAACTTCCTCTATTAATATAAAAGACTATGCAATAATCTAGAGTACTAGCTTCAATCGTTTCATTAACAAAAAAAAAAAACAAAGCAAACAAAAATATGTTTCATTCTTGTAGTATGAAAATATGATAACAATACGGAGCTTGTTTTTGATCTTATTCATTTCTAAATCAATATTTATTATTCCTTCTCTGGTTAGGAGGAACTTATGTCGTGCATTGTTTGGATCTATTTCGTCATCTCTGTTCATGGTCCCTTCATTGGTTTACCTTCGGCTGGGAAGAAACCAATTCAGCGGCCCGCTTGACTTTGGGAATAGTTCTACACCACAATCTAACCTTGGAGTATTGTCCTATGGAGAAAACAATTTCAATGGTCCCATTCCAAGGTCTATATTGAAACTAAATGTGCGCGGGTATCTTAACCTCTCTTTATGAAACATTGAGAGGTACATAGTTGATTTCACCATCTTCTCGCATCTTGAGTCTCTTCTGTTCCTTACCCTCTCTTATCTTAATTCGAAAGCATGGTTGACATACGTATTTTCTCACATCTCATGTGTTGGAGGTAGACCTAGGTCTTCTAGGCCACTAAGGATCCACTGCATCTCAACCCACGTTAATAAGTGCTAGAACTACATCGACGATGTAGACTTAGTAAATCAGCCTCGCCAAGAACCCATTCACTAGTTCAACATGGCATGAATGGCATGCTAGACTATCGTTCTTCAAAAGCAGCTTGGCACCTGCGAAATACGGAAAAAGCACAAACATACTATTGACTTTATGACATACTAACCCCGTACACTTAGACCTCATACAAAACGAGTGAGAAGGGAAAACCCTAGCCAAGATCCTTCTATAAAAGGCTAGAGACTTAGAAGCTGCAAGGAGAGCTCTCAAGAGATAGATCTAGAGCTTAGAGCAAGATTGAGACTTGTAAAACCGCCGAGGACCTCCTCGGCATATTTGTAATCATCCATTTCGCTACTTAATAGACATAATTTCCTATCTTATCCCTTAATTAATCCTTGTGCTAAATCATCTACAAAGAATTGGCACTAGAAGGCAGAAGCTAAAGGAGATTTCTCAACGCACGAGTAGCAGGATGACCAATCAAACCCCGCCAATGAGAGCCAAAAAGGTTTCCCTGGTTCATCAATGACCTCGATGGGACCAGCCACTCCAGAGGTGTCAACAGCGATGCCGAAAACCACTTAGTCAATCAAAATCCCACAAGGACTTACGCAAAACGACCCTGAGGCAACTATCGACGTTGTCACTGACGAGGCGCTCTAGACAGACAATAAGAAGACCCTGGACGTCAAGAAGTTCTAGCACATGCCCAACTCACTCCTCGCTATGGTAGAACACATGGAGGACGCAAAAAATATATCTCAAGTGTCGATAGAGATGCTTGCCCACCTGCGCGCTGAGCTCAGCTAGCCGGCAAGTCTGTCACCACCCAGTCTACAGAGAAAATTATTCAGTCACCTTCTAGGCCCGTGCCAAACCGGAGGACGAGCTCACACATCGATGCTGCCACCACTCCTAACAACCAAACCAGAGGACATTAGAGATGCCAAGATGTACGCGCTGAGGGCCAAGGTACGCTGCATGGCGGCCTAGATGTACCAGGCTAAAAGTTCTGCACCAGAAATAGAATGTGTGCTCTCCAAAACGCACAACATGCCTTTCACGTGCCGACTGTCTAGCACCTCATTTTGCCCCACCATGAAGGTTGAGTTCCCGACCTTTGACGGAAAGTCCGAATCCTAAGAGTTCTTGATGGCATTCAACATCGTCATGGGAAGCATGAGGTTCCTCGTTGAGGAGAGGAACGCATGGTACTAGCAACTGTTCACCCAAAAACCTAACTAGAGTGCACTAGGATGGTTCTCGAAGCTCGACCGATACTCCATCGATAGCTATCACCAAGCTCGACCGATACTCCATGAAGTGGCATTGCGCATAACAATTGTTAAAGATGCAAGAATCGACATGCTACATGAAGTACTCTACTGCAACTCAGAACTCGTAGCCAATTTTAGGTTACGCCAACCTCTGTCCCTAGAGAATACCTTGCACCGAGACGATTTGTTTGTCAAGATCACAGAAGACTGGACTGCTAAGTTGAATAACAGCCGATCCCCGGCTACTAATGAAGCAGTCAGAGAGACGATGCGGAGAGAATAATTCTCCCACAAGCACTATGATCGATGATACAAAAACAACAAGGAAAAGCGGGCCTCCACCTACGCAATCAACAACCCTGCCAAAGAGTTGTAGCGTGCTTAGGTCCCCGCCAACATTGGGTACGCATACGCCTCAATGGACGATAAGTAGCCCTACTGTGAATACCACACACGAACTGGACACACGACCTAGCAATGCAAGGCAAGGTACATATACCTTGGGCTGAACCGGTTGGGATTTGGGTGAATAGACTTGGTCCTGGGGGTTAGTGACATTGGTGCTCCTCATTATTTTGCTTATAATTGTTGTATTGCTTATAACCTTCTCCCTGATTCTGCACAAAGCTAACCTCTTCAACCTGGTCAACCTCTTCTTCCTGCACCTGCTCAT
Source organism: Lepidium aucheri (assembly GCA_900406435.1). Lineage (NCBI taxonomy): Eukaryota > Viridiplantae > Streptophyta > Magnoliopsida > Brassicales > Brassicaceae > Lepidium > Lepidium aucheri. The sequence continues at coordinate 5,918 of OVBA01000323.1, forward strand.
CCTCACTCACAAAGTGGACCTGTTTATGATGCACCATGAGTAGCTTGCCCATTTTTTCATGTAGAGCCTTAGACTACAAGAAAATATGGCTTTTCCCACGGGAAAACTCTCGTCGATTTTTGTTGGTTCACAAAAACCCATGAAACAAAAGGGAACCATCGGTTATCATCCGTTTAGAACAAAATATATTAAATATTTTCTTTTTTTATTATTTAAATTAAATTCAGTCGGTTTTCGTTGATCCACCACCAAGGAAAATCGACGACAAATTATTTATTTTTTTTATTTTAATCCTATTTTCCTGTCGGTTTTTGTCAGTAATGGGTCCGATAAAAATCGACCAAATTTAATTTTTATTTTCTTTAAATAATTAAATAAATTTGGTATGTTTTCGTTGGGTCCACCACCGACGACAACCGATGACAAATTATGTTATTTTTATAGTTTTAATCCTATGTTGCCATCGGTTTTTATCGGTGGGGGGCCCGAAGAAAACAATTTTTATTTTCTTGAAATACTTAATTATATTTGTTCAGTTTTCATCATCTCCAATACCGGGGAAAACCGACGAGATGTTATCCAATAAACCGTTAGAGCATGTTTTTCATGAAAATGTCACTATTATAACCGTTTATTAGGTTGCAGTGGGTGGATCACTGTGACATCAACAACTCGAGAGGAAGACTACTTGGAGATTCAGAGCATGACACCATGCAACAGACTTCACCCGGGACATTAGGCACACTTGAGATTTCTCTTGGAATTGACCTTTGTGCCGATATAACGTCCCAAGCATTCGAGACGGTTCACGATGATTCTGACAACAAAGATCCGGAGCTTGGTGAAGAGTCTGAAGACAATTCTGATACGGAGCCCAATGAGTATGATGGTGATTCGGAGTAGTAAGTTATGCATTTAGTATTTCGGTTCATGCAAAATAAGAATGTGTATCGACATCTTGTTTCAAAAATTTTGAAGACCAATATGTTTAATTTTGTTTGAACTATTTAAAATATTTTAGTACGTAGAAGAATATCTATATTGTGTTTTGTAGATTTGTTGATATAAATTGTAAATATATTAGAAGGTTAGAAAATATGTTAAAATTAAAACATTCCGGTCGGATCCCATCGGAATAGGCCCAACCAAAACTAACGAACCCGACAAAAGTAAAGGGAAAAAATACCACGCAAATTTTTAGCCTCGTTTATCTCCCCTTGGCCGACCGAAACCGACCGCAAATGTCTTAAATACCCTTTGACATCTCTTCACTTCTTCTGTTTTGCGAAAACCTAACCTATTTGTCTGCAAATTTTGGCGATTCACGGACGGTCATGCTGTGAAAGCCTCTCCTAAAGGCGAATCCAAGTGCTTTGCTGAAATGATGTAAGTTTCTAACCCATTCCCCCAGATTCATTTCTTTTGAATTTTCAATTTGCTTCAAAATTGGTTTAATAAGGCTTGGAATCCTTCATATTTTTGTTGAATCTTGTTGGATTAGGTTCGATTTAGCGTTGGTAGTGATGATTATCACGGTGTCTTGAAATTAGGTTGAAAATCTATAAAATTTCCCTTTCAATTTTTTGGTTCAAATTGCTTGAATAGGCTTAGATCTTGTTATACTAAGTTCAATCTTGTTGTAATTAGTTAGATTTCGAATTGATAGGGAATATTTACAAGGTTTTGATGATTTTGTGTGAAGAAATGGTTTTCGGAATTGTTGGAGTGTTCTTCGACTAAGACCACCCATTTTTTAAAAAAAATCTAAAAAATTATGTTATATATTGTAATTTTAATTACTATATTGAAAAATTATTTTGTTTTTTTTCATAAACTAAATTATATTTTAAACTATATTTAAAAAGTTATTATATATTTAATAAAATTTAGTCATAAAATTTAATATATAAATACATAATTTTGTATATAATGAAAATTTATATGTTAATTTTTGTATATTTAAAACATAAATTGTAGTTTTGGTTTATTTAGAATATAAATTGTAATTTTTAAATATTTGTAAGGTTCTCGCACGACTATTTTGATCAGCCACGTCATACATCATCATTTGCTCGATCATTAGGTGCTAGACCATTGGGTGGAGGTTCACCACGGAGACATGATTCTGATAACATGCCGAGTCCGCATCGGACTCCACCGCATGTGCCGGAGACACAGTCACACCCACATCCACAGCCACAGCGAGCTCAGCCTACGCATGTGACTCTTAATGAGATACTGAAACGTGGGAATCGAGATCATCTGGTATTTCTGGATCCTACTAGGATGGTCGAGAAATAGACATGGTAATAATTAAAGTTTCTTGTTTGATTAAATTAGAAGTTTGTTTGCTATTACTAATTTTTCCAAATGTTAGGTTTCGGGTCAACAAGAAGATAGTTAAATTGGTGAGGACGTTGATATATTCCCATCTAGATGGAGCTTATCCGATATTCAACAATTTCCCTTTGAGGCTGCAAGACGAGTGGTTCTGTGCTTTCGCGGGAAATTCCTATTTTTTAAGCATTTTACTTTTTTAACTTTATATTTATTTTACTAATTATTTACAATTGGCAGCAACATTTCTACTGGGACATCGAGCACACTCCTCTTGTTTGCCACATATTCGAGGCTTAGTGCAACGAATCCTACAGCAACTACGTTTACGCGTGGAAGGCTGCATAGGAGAAAGGTCCTAAGGTGCATCACTCTGGTTGCTTGCGGCATTTATACTCGGAGTTCAAGGTACTGGAGTCTGCCGGGGACGATGAAGCAGTCGAGCAGAACAAGATTAACTGCAAGGGCGGTAAACACGTTGAAAAAGCGCTACCGACACACAATGTCGGGTCCGACACATTTGAGCTCGTCGAGGACGAAATTGTAAGTATCAATTGTAAAAAATATTATTTATTTCACTTTAGACGCAAAAATGTTTGTTGTTTTATAAACTATTAAGGAAGGGTGCACACCGAACTGGCTACGTCTGATGAAGGACTTTCACAAGAACAAGAAGATGGGCGCGATCCAGAATCCGAAGGTGAAGCGGATTATGGAGACAATGGAGCATAGGAGCGACGAGGTCATTACCCAATGTTCCTAGGAGTAAAGGGGTCCAGTACAGCTATCGTGGGAAGAGATCAACAACATCATCCTCTGAGGTATTCATTTTAACAATTAAATTACTTTTTCACATTAGAATTTCTTTTATAACAGTACAAGTAACTTTTATTTGTAGGAAACTCTTGTTTCGAAGGGACGACGTTTCGGGATCGAGAAATTGGTAAATGCCGATGCTTTGCCGGAACATGTTAGCATGACTCAGGGACTGAGAATGAGTCAGCGAGAGCGTCAGGAGCTGGTGGATCTTCGTACAGCTTTATAGGCAAGTCATGTCGAATTCCAAGCCTATTGGGACAACAACGAAGTGCGGCACTCGAAGACAGAAGAGCGGCACGCGAGTACCAAAGCTAAGATGGCGATGCTACTTCGACTCTTAGGCACTCCACCATCCTTCCCATCAGATAACGAAACTCAGGACCCAAGATTTCAGGATTCGGACCTATATTTTGTATATCTAATTTATAACAAACACAAATATTTTGTATATTTTGTATATCTAATTTATAAATATTATAAACTATTATATTAAATTTATTTTAAAATTTTTTTGAAATATTTGGTCGGTTTTTGCTAGTTAATTTAACAACCAAAAACCAACAACATGTATTTGAGAAAAAATTATATTAAATGGTTGGTTTTCGTCGGTAATATAACTGACAAAACCCGACTACTCTAGTACCCACAGAACCGACACCATGCCCGACGACGACCAATGCCTGCACACCCACAGTTTTCGATGGTTGTTATCCGACAAAATCGGACAACCGTTTTTGACAATTTTCTTTGTTGATTACGATCGGTTTTGTCCGACAAAAACGGATGAAACCGTTATTTCTGACCAAATATTGGCGACGAGCTATTTTGGTCAAGTTTTCGTCGATATGGGCCTATTTCCTACGGAACCAACGAATCTGGTCGTAGGAAACGGGTATGTTTTCTTGTAGTGTTAAGGTATTTCCTGCACACTGCATTAGATTCAGTTGTACTGTGCACACTTCTATCAAAATCCTCGTTACACTGGCTCCCTGTTTGAGCAAGATTCTCAAGTAACTCCCATACCTACTCGACATCCTTTTTAAGGAAATTTTTGTTGCTTGATGTGTCCAAGAGCATTCGGAACTTGGGGAGAACACCTCTGTAGAGGGTGCTAAGTAGAGTAGGGGTGTCATAACCATGGTGAGGACACTACGATTGATAAGTCTTATATTGCTCCCAAGATTCAAAAAGGATTCAGAATTCTGTTCCAAAAAGGTGGATATTGCGTTATGCAGCTTTGCAGTCCTAGAGTTTGAGAAGAACTTTTCAAGAAAAGCGATCTTGCAGTCAGTCTAGGAGGTGATAAAGCCTTGGGGTAAATGTTTTTCCCAAACGTGTGCTTTGTCCCCCAAGAGAGAATGGGAACAACCGCATCTTAAAGGCATCCTCACTAAAGGCAACCATCAAGATGATCAAGGCAGTCCATGAAATTTTTTATTTTGGATCATGGAGATGAGATTACTCTAGATCTCAAAGTTGTTATTCAGAATAACACAAAGAACAATCCCATGGCACTGGGTACGGTTGATGGTTGCATCTCCTGCTCCAATTGTTCTTGGCCTCCTTTGATGAGGTCCATGCACATGAAGTTGATCTGTGTTTGAGCCTGTTGGCCAATCCATTTCCACTGAGTTTTCGTTTTCACCATGGAGACGGCTTCTCTTCTCTCTCCACTCATGCGGTAGCTAATCAATGTTCTCAAGGAAACGGAGAAGGTTCTAACTGCCTTTGGAACGTATGTGTATACAATGAGTGAACTCAACTCGAGTAGTGGGGCTGAGCTGAATGACAGAATAGCGGACTCACCTGAAACAGAATGGCAAATGCAGAACCATAAGTGAGTAATCAACGAGAAATAAAAGAACTTGATCTCAAAAAGTTAATAATCTAAATGTAGCTAGCATGAACTCATTTGGCAATGGCGGCAATTTGATAACAGGAATTTACTCTAGTTCTCAAATCCAATTGTACTAGTGTGTGGAAGTAGCATAAATGGTGTCAATTCAACTGGGAGTGTAACTAACAATCGGGAGACAATCAACATATTTAATCCAAGCCAATCAAAGATGTTTATATCTAGCAACCTAAATCAAACTTGAAAATAAACTAAATGAAAAATAGAGCAACAACAAGAAAATGGTGAAAATAAAATAGAGCAGTAAATAAAATAGAGTTGTGAACAAAGAAAGCGCAGGGCGATGAGAAAACGGGTTCCTAAGGAGTGGGAATCATTGACTAGTGGATCACTTAGATTTACTAGGTGCTTGACCACTCTCGTGGCAAACAACCTCAACTAAGCTACCAATAGACCCTATCATCATATGTGTTTAACAATCTTACCAGCATGAAGAAACAATCAACAGCACCGACTCACGCCATAGACAATCGATCTCTCGAGCTAAATGTGTGAATCTTTGAAAAGTTGGTTCGATCATATATTCTACCAAACACCTATCGGGTGGTAAAATGTCTAAGAACAAATTTTAGCTGATCACTGTGAAATAAGCAATAACAGCACCAAGTCAGACGAGATCTAAGCTTTCCTAACCTCAAGCAACCTAGAAAGCCTAAGTTCCATACTTATCTAATCCATCTCAAGAGCCCAAAGTGAACTACTAAAAAATCATAAAGTAAACAACAACAACAACAGAAATCGTAGTTGACATCATCAGCAATATAGTTGAAATGAAATGATAAACAAGATTCAAAGAAAATGGGAATTTCATTAGAAAAACATAAGAAGAATGTTTGTTCTAGAATTACAAAGCGGAAAACGGCTCAAGAAAATATCTTGCACCAAAGAGGTAAAAACTAGGTTTTTTATTTTTGGTAACAAGTGAGTGTATTTATACTCTACTTCATAAAATCTAAAATGATTTGACCCATCTACAATGGTCCATCTACTGCTGTCCATCGTGTGGTCAAGCTTAGAAATTCGGCCCATTTGTTGAAGTGGCTGTCGAGGTTGCATGTTACAAGATAGGCTCGACTTTGTCCAGAGCAGAAATACTAGGCTTGATCTCAATCCCGAGTGGATTTAATTTGACCAGAGGCTCCAGGTGGATGGTAGACTCGACCAAGGGCGCTAGGTGGACTGCGGACTCGATTCATGGCTCAAATGTGGCGGTGGAATTGACTAGTGACTCGACTATGAATGAATCCCAATACTTCTATTGATGCGTCAAAGTGGATCATTCGTCCCTAGAGCCTTCACAATGTCTAGAACGCTCCAACTCACGCTCTCCAAGTACCTGAAAACTCCTTTAATGCAATATGTGTGCAATGCGAATGCAAAATATGAAAATATTTTGAGATTCTAAAATGATGAAAATGTCGTAGATACATGTGCAAGATCGGCTAGATGAGATTCCCACACCAACTTAAAATGCATACATATCATATACCGAGTACTATCGTTCTTCAAGTTAACAGAAAGATGGGTAACCTCCTCAGAAAAGCGCATCGTCACATTTACACAGCATTATGCACCAAGTACAAGCAGGCCATAATGTTCTTAATAAAGGCAGGAGACAACTGTGTATAGCAAAGACGAAAACAAGCACAATGATTGAAAAACAAGTGAGGCAAAGGAAATTACATACCGTAATCCTTAAAAAACACTCATACAATTAGACATAACCCAGACGCGGATCCCATGGTCACTTCCTCTTCCGTGGTACCCAAAGACGTACCGACGCTAAAATCTCGCACTTATAAATGAGCTTCTGCAAAGACTTCTTTGAACATTTCGAAGGAGGAACCAGAATCAATCTCTGAATAATTGTCTTTGGCAACTTCAACCTCAGGACCTGTGTCCCTCAACGACTTGTCATCCCTAATCCGGAACACTTCCCGCTCGGCCTCATCACTGACCACCCCTTGGACCTCGGCAGATCTCCTCCGCCCACCATGCAGTATCGATAACTAAGCCCTCGTCACTCCCAATGATGGCGCCAAGGAGAAATTAAACCTGCCAACTCCGTCCTTGTCTAAAATCAGCCCAATTCCCTCGGAAAAGCTCTCCACCGAAGAAGTCATGGAACTCGCCATGGTAACCCTTTTGAAGGAATTGTCCGATGATGAATCATTCTCGGAGCTGCTCTCCACAGCATACCTCCTCGACAGAAAATCAACTCAATCCACGACATTTATCCTCACTACCGAGCGCAACCCCTCCACGACAATTATCCTCGCCAAAGCATCAAATCTTTCTTCAAGATTCATCCTCACCACCGAGTCCAATTCTTCCGTGACATTTATTCTCGCCGCCTAGCTCAATATTTCCATGGCACTCACCCTCATAGCCAAGCCCGTAAACTCCTCAGCAAAAACCTGTTACGACAAACCCACCTTCTTTGTGGCGATAACCCTTGGCATAGATCTTGACTCTTAACCGACAAATGGACTCGGCGACTTCGGCACCAAACTCTGCATCTCCATGGCAACTGCTTTTGGCACAGAATCGGAAGTATTGCCCATGGTAAACGCCCCCTACCTCCTCAACATTGGATACAAAACTACATCGGGTTCCCCATGAAATGTTCCGTCGAGACCTTGTACTAGATTCTTAGCAAAGTTAAGCTCCTTGATAGAGGTAGGATAAGAAACCAAAAAAAAGAGAGAGGAAAGGAAAACGAGAGGAGTAGAAAGTACCTTATTCTCTAGGAGGCTTGCAAAAGATGTAAGAGAAATGAGAAGGGAGTCTTGTGTTTATAACTACAAGGCACGGAAACCAACGAACCAAAAAGCTAATTTGTCGTCACGTCACACCATCAATTTTATTTTTGCGTTTCCTCAGCAAAGCTTAACAAATAGGCAAGTGACATGTGGCGCAGTGAATCCATGTGTGCTTAGATGGCTTCTCTTATAAGTCAAGCGACTCCATTCTTGTCACCAGAGTGAGGGAGAATTATTGTAGGTAGACCTAGATCCTCTAACCCACTAAGGAAGACTAAGGATTCACTTCATCTCAGCTCACGTCAATAAGGGCCAGAATTACATCAGGGTGTAATCTCGTTTAATTAGGCTTCGTCAAGAGCTCATTAACGAGTGCGGAATTGAATGAATAGCGTGCTAGAATATTATCCTTCAAAAGCAGCTTGACACCTGCAAAATAAAACAAAAGTATAGACGTACTGGCAGTTTTATGGTATACTAATTCTGTACACTTACACCTCATACAAAACGCGTGAGATAGAAAAACCCTAACCAAGACTCTTTTATAAAAGGCTAGAGAGTTAGAAGTGGCAAGGGGAACTCTCAAGAAATAGACCTAGAACTTAGACTAAGATTGACACTTGTAAAACTGATGAGGACCTCTTCGACATATTTGTAATCACCCATTTCACTACTTAATAGACAAAATTTCCTACAAACATCATGTTACTTGATTATTTGGATATTGTATTTGAAAATAGGAATAAGAATATAGTGGGTGAGAAAATATAGTATCTTAGTGATTTGTTCATTAATGTATTTGCGTATATTTCTTTTTGGATAATTGAAGATTGTTTATATTTAATTTAATGATCAGGATTTAAAACTTGTATTTTGTATCTAAACCATAAGCTAACTTTAGCTTATAATTTTTGAAGGTTATGCCCAAAAACCCGAAATCAAATAGAACCTAAAAAAATACTCATATGAGTTATAAATCTATGTACCAAAAACCAAACTCAAACATGAACCTGAACCAAATGAAGAACCGAATGCGTACCCGATACATTTTTATTAAAACTTTACCTTTTTGATTTTTTTTTCTATTAAACTTTTACTAATTTGAATTTTTATATACAAATTTATAATAAAACTCTCCTTAAACCTATTTTAAGGCAGTTATGAAGCATACGTTAATTTTATTCTATAGTTTATAACAATTTCAAAATAAAAGTGTCTTCCGTTTTAATGTATAAGATTAGGATTTAACATGCGCTATATCTCGGGATAATGTTTATTTTTAAAATTAAAATATCATAGAGAGAATGATATATCTATAAATAAATTATGTATGTTACAGTTTAATTTAATATATTTTTTTGTTTTGTGTATGGTATTGAAATGTCAATTATTTATAAAGATAAGATATAATCTTTGAGTTCTATTTTTAAAATTATATATTTACATATGTTAAGTGAGCATTTCGAATATGGAATGACTAGATGATATCACGTGCTATTGCACAAAATTATATTTTCTTGAATTTTTTGCATATACATAGTTATTTATATTTATTTAAACCAAGTATATATTTTATTTTGTTTATTAATAATATATGTTGATTTATATATTTGAATCCATCGACAAAATTATATAATATATATTAATCTTGAAATTTGATATGTGGTTTCATTTATATATGGAATTTATTAATAATTTATATGTGGTGTGTTTAATTAAAATTATTATTTTCATATATACTTATATTATAAAAGTTTAGTTATAATGATGATTTATGTTGTATTCCAAATTTATTTTTTAGATAGATATTAATTATTCTTTTTATGCATTATATAATATTTTGCATCTAATACTTATATAAACGTTAATAGTATATATAAAATCAATAATATCTCGGATTTTTTATATAAAATTTAAGTTTTGATACATTATGATTTTTGCATATAATTTTTTTGATTCTTGTCATTTAAGTTTTTAGATTCATTATTTTTTAGATTTTAGACCAATATTTATTAAAGTTTTTAGTCCTGAGTTCATTAAGGATTTTAAATTTTAAATTTGTTTATTTTCAAAATAGTATAATATTTAGTAAACATAAAATAACAAAATCTTAAATATGAAAATTTTATAGAGAAATTTTGAGAAATGTCCTTTTTAGTGTACCCCTTTTCAAAAATGCCTCTTGACATTTATCTTTTCAAAAATGCCCCTCATTAATACAAAAATGACTAAAATACCCTCAATAGAATTGTTACCAACTTTTCCCGCCAAAAAAATATTTTCTCGCCAAAAAAAAAAATTTCCCGCCAAAAATGTTTTTTTTATGGAATTTCAAAAAAAAAAAAGTTTACGGAAAAAAGTTTTTCCCGCCAAAAAAAAATTTTCCGCCCAAATTTTTTTATAAGTGCTCTTATAAATCTTTACAAAATTTTTATAAACACCCTTATAAATTTTTATAAACGCCTTATAAATTTTTATAAACACGTTATAAATTCTTTATAAGCACCTTATAAATTTTATAAGGTCTCTTATAAAGTCTTATAAATTTTTATAAGCTCTCTTATAAATTTTTGTAAATACCTTATAAAATTTTATAAGCACCTTATAAATTTTTTATAAACCTTATAAATTTTATAAGTTATCTTATAAAACCTTATAAATTATATAAACTTTATCATAAAGCCGTATAAATTTTATAAGGTCTCTTATAAAACCTTATAAATTTTATAAGCTCTTTTTTAAAGCCTTATAAATTTTATAAGCTCTCTTATAAAAAAAATTTATAAACTCGTTTATAAATTTTTTTTGGCGGGAAAATTTGTTCTTACAGCGGAAAAATTTTGGCGGGAATTTTATTTTTGCAGGAACAAATTTTTTTTGGCGGGAAAAAAGTTTTTTGGCGGGAAAAAAGTTTGTAAAAATATATAAAAATATTAACGTAAGGGCATTTTGGTCATTTTTCCATAATGAGGGGCATTTTTTGAAAATATCCAAAAAATGAGGGCAGTGATAAAAATATCCTTATTTGAGGGGCATTTTTGCAATTTTCCCAATTTTATATTAATTAATTTTCTATTTTAAAGTAACTAAAATTCGTTTAAAATATTCTTGATCAATAAAGTCTATTTAAGGAATTCAATATCAATTATTAAGGATTGTTTCTATTTTATTAATACATCCTACATTAATTTTTTCAATTAACGTATTAATTTGAATATGAATATTCAATTAAATATATTCGATAGTTATAGTCTTCAAGTATTATAAATGAGAATTATAAGGTAAATTTATTATGTATATCATTAAAAATTTGCATCTAAATCGGTTAATAAACAGTATTTTAAATCTTAAATAAGGATAAGTAATATTTTACTTTATATATACGTATATATATATATATATATTCTGGTTATTAAGGTATAAAATCTCTTTAAAGATGTTTTATACCGAGATATGAAAAATATTTTTTTAATAAAAGTTGTATATATTAAATTTACATAAGAATAAAATTATAAATATTTATTATTTAGGTTTTGAAGTATCGTAATTTTTCTATATATATATATTTTTAATTCGTGTTATTTACGTTTTCAAAACTCATATTTTTAGGAAATTTTAGATCATTATTTATTTGAGTTTTTAGACTCGTGTTCGTTTAGGGTTTTAAATTTATAGTTTATTGAATGGCCATGAATTTATAATACTTAGTAAATATGAAATTGAACGATTGATGAGAATATTAAAATTAATTATATTCAATAATTATAAGCTTGAAATATTATCAATAAATATATTAAATGAGTTAGCAAACAATAAAAATCAAGGTATATTCACCCCTATATAATTGAAAGTTTGTTTTTAAATGAGTTAGCAAACAATATTTTTAAACTAAATTAGGATAAGTAATATTTTACTCTATATATATATATATATATATATTCTTTTTTTAACTATAAATTGTTGTTATAGATATTTTATAGTAGGAAATGAAACATGTTTTTTCGAATAAAAGTTATACATATTAAATTTATATAAGAAAAAATTTACTAAATATTTATTATTGAGGTTTTGACTTAATATAATTTTTGTATACAAATTTTTTTGACTCCTGTCATTTAGGTTTTTAAATTCATGTTCTTTACATTTTTAAACCCATATTCATTTAAAGTTTTATATCCACATTCATTTAAGGTCTTAGACCTATATTCATGTAGGGTTTTAAATTTTACATTTTGTTCATTTACCATAAATTTATAATGTTTAGTAAATATGAAATTAAACGTCCACGCAAATATAGAAATATTCAATTAATTATATTTGATAGTTATGGCATTGAAATATTATCAATGAATATGTAAGAAATTTCAGATATATTCCTTTCCCGCATGATTGAAAGTATTTTTACAAATCGGTTAGCAACAATATATTAAAATTTAAACAAAGATAAGTAACTTTTCACTTAAGATATATTATTTTTGTCAACTCATAAGTGAAATTTCAAATTTTATAACAATGATAAGAATATAACTTTTATGGTAAATTTAATTGGTTGTATATATTTTTATAAATTGTATATAAGGAAAATTATTAAAATATATATTCCATATTTGTAGGGATTACTTAAAGAGAGAACACATATTAATTTGAAATATTTTAAAATTGAAATGAATAAAAGAAATCTTAGGTTTATTCATTTGACATATATTTTGGATTTTTAATAAATGTGAAATAATAAAATTTAAAATATTCCGTTAGTATATATTTATTTAGCATTGATTCAAAAAATATATTAAAATTTTGGTTAGTTTTAAAATTATAAGAGGTTTTAAAATTTTGGACTATTGTAAATATTCTTACCAATATAAAATAGACATGTTGGAATGAAGGTATACAATTAGAAACAATTTATAAGATGTATGCTTTTAAAGGTAACTAAATTAGGTTTTATATATTTTTACAAACATTATTTAATGAAGTACAAAGTGTAAATCTTACATAAATTATCGTGGATTCTTTCGATTTCAAAATTTTCTTTTTTAGAAAATTTAAAATCTGTTAAAAAATAGGGGCATTTTCAAAAATACCCATATTGGCATGTACCTTTTCAAAACCTACCATTTTCTTTGAGAATTGGGAGAGAGAAATAATCATTAGGGGGTATGTTTTGAAAAAATGCATTTCAAAAGGGGCATTTTTAGTAATTCCTCTAAAAATAAACATTTCTATGTTTGTATAATGAAATTAAAGTTTAACTAAAAAAACAGTAAATTAAATATATTCAAATTGTACTTTTAGAAATTGATTAAAACTGAACATTCAAATTTAATATTTTTTCTTTTTATTTTAATATTATCTATTAAATAAATAATAATATTCTATACTTTATAGTATATTGGTTTGCTTTTATTTTTACATATTTCGGAAATTTGAAAAATTATTTATTGGATATATAGTAGAGATTTATAATTTTTAAAAACAATAGCCTGTATATGAAAATTATATATATTAATTACTCAAAAATCACTATATATATAATCATTATATATTAAAAATATCTATTCAAGTGTATCTTCTTTTTCTTTTTCGTTAAATATTGAAGTGTATCCGATTTCAATAATATACATTCTGATATATTAAACTAAATTATATAATTTTTGTATACAATATTTATAAAATATAAATATACCAAATCAATATTAATTTTGAAAAAAATCTCAAATATTATATAGTGTATACAATTTTATATATGAAGATTATAATATTAAATATATTTTATAAAATGTTAAATATTAGTAAGAATATTAAATAATATTCAATATCATGTATATACAAATTTATTTTAAAAATAAAAACCATAAAATACGTTTATATATATATATATTTATATATATATATATTATGGAAAATTTATGATTCCATGAATAAATATCTAAGAAATCTACGGAAGATTCAATATAGGTGTACAATAATAAAATAATGTATAATATATAAAATATCAATTAAAGATATTACTTACTAATCTTTTCATAAATTTTGAGTTCTTACTATTTTAATCAAATCTTTAATAATATTCATTGTAATTAATTATTAATTTTTAGGTTAAGTCTTGGAAATTTTTATTTATTTATTATTTAGTAGATATTCAATATATTTTTTCATATATTTGAAAGTAAGTTAAAATAAATAACTATTTGTTTCTAATTGTAGATATAATTTATAGTATATTATAAGAGTGTAAAATAATAATGATTACCCGCAATTATCAAACATATATAATACGTAATTATCAAAACTAAATAATATGAAAATCTTATTTGGCTCGCAATTATCAAATGGTCAAAATAATTTATATGTAGTATAATAAAATAGTAGGACCCAAAGTTATAAGTTCAGTTTAGAATTTTTTTAAAAAACAATTAAATAAATGCAAAGACCCAAATATTGTATTCAGAAATTTGTTTAATAATCAATTAAATAATTAGATGACTATATGTGTTTACTATTTTTTATATTAGTTAAATTTTATCTTTTGTTCTTTCATCACTAATGTTCTTTGATATTTCGTTTAAAAATTTAAAATTTTTGGCTAAAAGTTTAAAATTACATCCTCCTTTAAAAGTATATATTGAAAACTAAATTTTTTTTGTTATATTCTAATTTATTTTAGTGTCACATATACTTCCATACTCCCTAAATTATTGTTATAATAATCATATCTTCATACATCAAGTATTAAAAATAGTGGAAGTATTCTATTAATGTATAATAAGTTCTGAAATAATTATATGAAATATATACTATATAAAGTATTATAAAATAATCTATAGAATATGATTAATATTACATTAATAATCATATCAATAAGATTTACTCTAATATAGTATATGTTTTCTTTTTAAATAATATATTAAAAATAATATAATCAGACAAATACTAATTATATTAAATTAAAATACAGTAATATACTTACAATTATGAGCTGATAAATCAGTAATTAAACTATTTTCATATTTATTTATTTTTAAAATTATAATTGATTTTTTAAAAGTTAAAAAATAAATTATTAGGTTTTTTGATTGATTTATTATTAATCATAAAAAAATATTAAGATTAATAGACATAAAATGTATAATAAAATGGAATATATATATCTTTGAAAATTTTAATCTTGCAAAACTGCAAAACAATATTGACATTTTCATTCAAAGAACTCAAAAAATATATTCTTGGACATACTCAATATATTACAAACATTAAATAATTAAATTTTAACAATTAAATTAGTGTTTCAAACTATTTAATATTTAAGAATTCTGATTTACCTTATATATGTAAACCAAAAATAAAATTTAGCATGAAAGACATACTGTTTGATTAAGAACAAACAAAAAAATGAATAAAAATAGAAATCTTAGGATGATTATGGAAATTCAAACATGAGAAAGAAGAGTAATACAGAAACAATAAACTACTCTTATCACCGGCGATTAGATGGCTTAAAATTTTGACCTCGTACCAATTTATACACAAACTCGTATGTCAGACTTAAACCTAAGTTTGTTAATAAAAATTGTAAATTTCCATACACGAACTACCATTTTTCGGCCAAAATAATTTGTGATAAACTAAAATTTTGACGTTTTAGAAGGTATGTTGTTGAAAATTTTGAAAATTGAATATCAAAAAGTGGAAGAAGTATAACTAATATTAGCCATTTAAAATCTTATAGAGAGGGAAATAAAGCGATTTGGAAGCTACCAAACCCACTTGGAAGGACCTATTTCTAGGTTCTTCGAGCCAGATACAATAGCAAGCACAACCGTATGTACTTAAACCATGTGAACCATGTGTCCAAATCCCCAATGAGGTACTCCTCAAAAACAAATATAGATGGACCGAGTTAATAATAGGTGAGTTTCAGGGAAATCTTCCACCTAAAGGTGCACTATTCGCAATTCTGAATAGCTGATATGGAGCAATATCTCTCTCCAGTTGGCCAACCGGTATTCATTCACCCTTCATCAGCAAAACTATTAGACTTAAAAGTACCAAAATATTCACTATTGTGGATATAAACACCAAGGAAAGAAATGGAAATATTAATTTATTTTAATTTATTTTAGTTTAATTTGTTTTTATTTATTTAAATTTTTTTTTTATTTAAATTTTTTTTATTTATCTATTCCAATTTTATAAAATATGTTACAATTTCAAATAATTTATGTTTATTATTTTATGTATTTATTATATTTTATTCTAATTTATGTATTTTTTTTTATCTTTCATTTAATAATTTATTTTAATTGATTTCAATTTATCTCCAATTCAAAATAATTTATTTTTATTTATTTTCAATTTAAAATAATTTATTTTAATTTATTTCAATTTATCTTCAATTTAAAATAATTTATTTAATTTATTTCAATTTATTTTTCAATTTAAAATAATTCATTTAATTTATTATAATTATTATAATTTATTTTGATTTTATTTTAATAAAATTTATTTGATCTTACATGTGTCATGTTTTCAGCCATACAAGCGTCACGTTAACAGTTGACTGACGAAGATAACGATCAACTTTGATTTTGGCCGAAAAATGATAGTTCGTGTATGAAATTTACAATTTTTATTAATGAACTTAGGTTTAAATCTGGCATACGAGTTCGTGTATGAATTGACACGACATCAAAAGTTCATGTAGGTTTCGGCTGTTTTCTCGAAGATAAAAGCAATTATTAACGACCAAACAAATATACCACAGCGAACCATGACTCAGATATGTCTTCCAAGGTAATACGCAATGATTACTTACACTTACGCTCTAAATATATTAATTATATAATTTGAACTTACAACTGCCAACGTAATAGTGTCGAGGTAACTCTAAGTGCTTTTGAAACTCTCACATCCATTCTTAACAAAAAGTTGGAAAGCTCCAAAGGTAAACATAGAGTCATTTTGGCCACTAATATCAACCCAAAATTTGTAGGAGATACTTTTTATCATAAAAACACACCTACATATTATTAGATTTGGGAACCTCACATTATTTTGACTTGACGTATTATTGCCGTTACTAGTTCATAATATTTAAAGAAATTGTAAATCTACAAAACAATATTGCTTAATTGGTATGTCCAAAAATTTTGATTATTAAACATTAATAAAAACTGCAACTCATATGCCTTTTTTGTTGGTGTAGGAAAGTTGTACCTCAATGCAACATCAATGCAACATCAGGCACACATTTCTACTTCGATAATGATGTTGAGGCCACTAAAACATTCATGACAAAGTAAAACTCTAGGACTACGTAATAGTCTTAAAACCAATATATTTAATTTTACCAATAACTAAAAAAAAATTTCAGATGTAGACATTGCAGAATGGAGGAAAATGACAACACCGACTCTAAGCAAATATGCACCACTCGTGGAGTTAAAAAGATTGAATTCGTAACAATTGGTGAACTAAATGAATTTGTACTCATAGCTGCACCTCAGGTAGACTATATGTTTGACGTTGTGGCCATATAGAACTCATACCACATGCAAATCTATATCTATTTATAAATCATAATCAAATATAATGTCTCAATACAATACAGGCGATTGGTTTTCTCTGCACAAGCAAAGTTACGGACATTGAAACCAAAAATGGATGGCGTTACATATTATGTTAAAAATGTTCAAAAAAGGACATGTATCATTCAATTGCTCAACCTGTCATGACCCAAATGTTGTTGTTGCGGTTCTCAAGTTTTAACTCGCTTCACCATCATAAAATAATCTGGATAATTTTTTAAATCAACTACTAATATGTTTGGCATTTATAGATATCGGGTCGAGCTGGTTGTTTCAGACAACAATGACAATGCCGTCTTCACCGCCTTTGACACAGACATGATCAAACTAACTAATCTGCGCGCAGCTGATGGTGGTGATATTGTGGTAAGCTCTCTTTCACATTTTCCAGCACCCATAACCTCACAAAAAAGATATGGCAAAGAAGCAATACTGGTTCAATTGAACAACAATATTGACTAACATGGAGAAGAGAATGCGACAGATAGTATCCTGTAGTCTATGAGATCTATTGTTGGCAATACCTATACTTTCCAACTAAAACTTTTTGAATACAACTTCACATCAAAGCATCATACTTCCACAATATCTCGCATATATACTCTTCCTGACATAGTTCCAACACTAACATTTGTCACAGAGTTAATACTTCTATTCATATCTTTACTTCTCACATCTACAATAATGGTTTAACCTCCAAACATGCAACATCCAAGAGTTATATAGCAGTGAATTGCAAGGTGCTGATCCCGCAAAATTTGGTGAAGTCACAAAAAAGACATGAACTGAGTAGCTAAAGATGACATCTCGATCAGCTAACGAACAAGGAGACTATCAATTTAGTACTTATTTTATTGCTTCCAATATGTTTGAAATACTACTCTTTAAATTTCATAATTCTCAAAAACTTTGTATAGCTATTATCTAAACTTCAAAGTTTCAAATGCTACTACATATAAATTTAATAAATCTCTTAAAGTCGAATAGCACTACATCTAAACTTATTATAAACATATAGCTATCCTTTAGATAATATCTCCAACAAGAATGGAACTGCATTAACTGCTAACTCCATTAGCTAAGATGGATTAAACGACATAAATCTCTGTAATAATAAGTGTCTGTAATAAATTTCTCAAATTAATTACAACAATAATTATTATAAACATTAAAATCGGACATAATTCCAAAATATTAAGGGTTTAAAATTGAAATCTTTCATTAATATTCCTCAATTATTCATACGCAAATAACCACACTTGGTTGAAGCCTACATTATCAGTTCTCTGAAATGCCTAGTAACTTTCTATAGTCAACTTTTTGATTAAAAATGTCATTAATACCATGCAATATGCAATGTTCAGTACTTAGAAACAACCAGTAGCAGTTACAATGATTGGGAACTTAAATTTCTCAAACTTTATAAAAAATCAATTTCCTATTAACCTCCATATTCCCTACACTAGACCCATAGTAGCAGCTCCTACCTTCAAAGACACAATGATAAGTTCAAGTTCATCGTTTAACAGCATCCAGTTTTGTTACTAAATTTACTCACTCAAACATTTCTTCATCTTCGCGTCGACTACATCCTAAAAAATTTTAGGTGAAATTTTCAAAACACTTTTTGCGGATTAAAAAATCTAAAGTATTTAAATGTTCTGCTTACATGTACAAATTAAAATTGTTATTTGCTTGCATCAAAATACATATAATATCATCACTGTAATCTTTTATATTGACATTCCCTTGACAAGGAAAATGGTTAAAAAACCAAAAATAGACAAAGGGAAAATAGTCTTACCCACAATCAAACTCCACGTATGCCAGAGGGAAGTCGTCAGACAGACAGAAGGAACAACATCAAAAACTAGATCTGTGCCCAGTAAAAAAGGTATTAGTGTTAACACATTTAAAAAGGATATTAGTTATCGCTAACAACACTCAACAATGCAGGTATGATCGTGGCTAGCGCCGTAATGGATCAACCGACTTAGTTAGGGATCTTCGCTGTGAGAACGGGCTGATCTACTCTCATCCCGGTCTAGGGATCGCTCAATATAGCGCAGCAAAGTCGGATCGGCGAGTTTACCGCCGATCAAACCCTCCGTATCCTTTAGATCTATGCTTTTAACCTTAATTTCATCTATTGCAATTGTTATACTTTTGATGCATTTCTCTGTTTTAAATTCTTAGATTTAGTCTATGTTTTCCTATTGTCTAGATTGCAAGCTCATTTGATATATAACCTATCTTTGTGACAGATTGATAGGTTGCTTGAACTAAGGTCTAGTAGTGGATAGATTATTTACAAGCAATTTCTGAGTATTGGTTTGACAAATCTCATCTACTTACCACTATGCTCAAATGATTTGATCTTAGGACTCAAAAATCTTTTTATCCAATTGGCGCCGTTGCCAAATCAGATTTGTTTGTTTCAATCTATAGTTTACATGTCTTAGGATCAGGTTTATTGTTATTGATACTATTGCTTGTTTATGCTTCATTCAGCTTGGATCCATAAAGATCAATCTCCAATCCTATTTACAAGTCGTTGTTTATGTCCTTGCAGGCCTTGCAGGTATCCGTTGAAAGCCAAACCCAAGGGCACAACAAACAACCTGAGCTCAACGTTTGTACTCGCTGTTAAGCCCCGGGTTCTAGAAACTTCACAATCCTCTGTATTTGCAGGCCTTGCAGGTACTCCTCGAGGGTCGAACGCGAGGGTAGCACATAAACCACTTAAACTCAACGTCTATACTCACTATCTAGCCTCGAGGTTAGGCAACTTTACCCCCTCAACTCAACTACTCAACATGGACACTACACTTCCATTCAAGGGAATAATGGGTATGCTACATGCCATAAAGAGGGAACAACAAGCAGAAGCTGTTGCACTCACAAAGGAAATTTGCTGAAATTCATGATCAAATTGATAGCACATATCTGAACCTTGAGAGCCTCAACGCAAGACTTCAGCAAGTTGAACAAAGGAAAGCAAATCCTCTACCTGCTCTGCATTCTGCCCAGCTCCTCGCCTGTTCCCCTTGCATCCCAATACAGCGCGGACAGTCAATGATCCGAGCTACAAATGATGATGTTAAGGACTGCATGGTTAAAGAGAGGAAGGATAGTTTACTCAAAGAATACACTGCCCAACATGCCACCTTAGGGAATGACAAAGAGCTTCCTCCACGAGCTAGTATGGTTGCTAACACTGAGGACAGTGTGATTCATGAAGGGGGGAGAAAAAAATGCTCAACTCGTCTCCAATAGCTAGCCTTGACACTCCACCTCGCCATACACATGGCCGAGGCCAGCCTACGAGTGCGCAAAGATCTGCAGCTCCAAAGGATCCAAGCAATTTGCATACTAAACCCTTTAAACCCCCTTAGGTTCTAATGGTTAAGAGCGGCAAGGCTAGTGATTACTGCATAAAAATACCAATATTTGAGGAGGTTGTTGATGAGGAAAGCATTAGAGCCATATTTTCTTGCAATGAGATAGCAAATCTGCCTCCTAAGGAGCTGAACAACCCTCCACCTTTGGAATCCGGACCTGATATAATCTTGCAACCAATCAGAGTTGTAGATGGTGCAATGGAGTATAAAGTAAAGAGCTGCAAGCGTACAAAGCCATTTGCTAAAGTCAAGCAGCTCCTCTTCTCAAGGCACAAATCAAATTGGTCAGGGCCTTTCAACTTCAAACAGCCCATACCTTGTGGAGCCATTACTTTGGTTACCAAAAAAGGAGAAGACATTCCAAAAAGCGGACAGAAAATCAAGCTCTTTATGGTTATTGGAAAAACTATTTAGAGGACTCCAATCCCCCTCTTTAAACCACCATAAGCCAAATAGGTGTGAAGAGTCAAGGTTGAGACTATAAACAAGCTCACTTGGAAGGAAGTTCCATGTCTATCCCTTTACTTTTAAGAACTTCTTATTTGCATTAAGTATTTTGGTTTTTATGTTTAGTTTTTGGAACAATTTTATTTTTCGTTATGTTTGGAGTGTGGCATGATTGTCTTAGTTTCAGGTGGAAATAGGACCATTAACGAGCCAAGTTTTGGCCTCATATATGGCCCTCGCATGTGTAACCACGAGGAAAGGATATTTTGGCGCGATACTAATTGGGTTACACAGCTTGGAGATAGAGTTATAGAAACAGAGATACTAATTGGAATTCATGTTGGGGATAAAGTACTCATTCCTAGGATTATGTTATCACCAAAAGACAACAAACATGCATTCATATTAAGGAAGCGTCAATTTCCAATAAAACTTTGTTACGCAATGACAGTAAACAAAAGTCAATGACAATGTTTGGAACGAGTTGCCCTATATCTACCGAACACACTGTTTAGTCATGGCCAATTATATGTTGCTCTATCCCATGTTACTTCACCAATAGTTTTGAAAATATTTGACGCTACATCTGTTATAACCGAGCAACAAGGTGTCAAAAATATAGTTTACAAAGAAATATTTAGCAACTTACCAAACACACAAGGTAATATCTATAACCCAGTTTTCCCTATTTCCTCTGATATAAAAGATTTTCCTACCCTTATGCATTTTATCTACAAAATTACAGATCATGAAGATACATTGCAACACGACTTCAAGTACATGGACGTCAAGTAATGTAGAAAGGTGCAGGCAAAAATCAGGAATCTGCTATTCTTTTTCAACTTTTGGAGTATAAACCTTCTCAAAAACATATTCTTATCTTGCAAATTTAAAATCACTCTCCACATTTAATTTCCAAGTTCAATATCGATTAATAATTACGCCCCATTACATTTTCGTCCTCCCAAAATTGGCATGAAAATGCCAAAATTTAGACAACAAAAATTAAAAAAACTGGTAAGAAAGTAAATACAACTACAAATAAAGAGAAATAATCTACATATGTATTATTAATTATTTTAAACAGCAAATTCTACACGGAAAAACAACGCAAATATTTTAAAATTAATGATGCTCTATAAACTCAGAAGAAAATTCCAAAAAGTTTAACTAATATGACCTTAGACCCAAACACATGTACAATCTATACTAAATTCAAATAGTACTTTACAAATAATTGTAGACTAAACATACTAGAATGTAAACAGTCTAACGATCCCACTACGTAACCCTTATTGATATTACAAAGTAAAGATACATGCCCACTAATAAGAAATAAGTGGAGCATAAACAAAGAAGAATTAAAAACACAATAAATACATAATGAATACAATATAACCTCCACTTAAACTATGACTATAAAATGGAATTCAAAAACATGCGTATGCAACAGTTTTTCTTCACTCATCGCTAAAACTAATAAAATGGTTCAAGTAAAACCATTCTCAAACATAGAAAAGCTTCCAAACGATTTGCTCCATGATATTATCTCACTAGTCGCACGAAACTCCCGAACAGACGTTTGCTATGTCATGGAATCATCTCCAGAATTAGCTAAAAATGCCCAGAACATACAAGTGTACAAATACTTAAGCCTCAAACCACTCTCGGACAATCTACTAGGTGCACTCATCAAGTACAACGACCTCATGGATAGATGCCATTTACATGGAAACATGGAGGCCCACTACATCAAAGGAATCCAAGCATTCTTTCACCACAATGATAGTAATATTGGGTTAAAGCATCTAAAGAAATAAGCAGATGGTTCATACGAAAAAGATATGTACTTATATGCAATACTCATATTATGTATGGGAGAAATAGAGGAAGGAAAGTGTTACTTAGACAGGTTAGAGTGGAGTTAAAACAAAAGAAGAAGAGATCGATGAGGGACCATATTAAAACAACCCTTCAAGGCATAACAGTGATCAAGAAAAAATGATACGCCAAGAGTTTCAGAAATAACAGACCAATACGCTTATGCAATCTCAACGACATGGACACAAGATGCTACAAATGCTACTACTACAAACAGATGCGGAAGTTTTTCAACTTAAAGACGCTCTAGAATTACTTCCCAAATGGCATTCGCATAAACTACACCTTAGTTTAACTATTTCCATCTTTTAATTTGAATTTAAATATCATATACAATGTAGTTGGTTGTAAGAAATTAATATAAACATTACTAGCACCTTTTATTGAATCACAAATAGACTAAAAAAATTGCTAACAAAGACTGACGTAATTTAACACCAACAATACGTCCGAAAAACAGGATTCAATAAAACAAACACACATAAATAAATACAAACAGAAAACAAATTAATAATATACTAACACAACCAAACTTTGACAGTTACAAAAGATTTCATATGGGTTACATACTCCAACAACTCTACTAATTTATTACTAACTACATGATCACCCGTGCGTTGCACTGGACAAAGTTATGGGTTTTTTTGTTTCCTTATTTGGTGAACATAATTTTTTTGTTGGTATATATATAAATATATATATATATATATATATATATTTTGGTGAACATGTTTTTTTGTTGGTATATATATATATAACAAAATTATGTTTTTGTAGATATATATACATGTGGATTATCAATAAACTAAATATTAGATTTTGTTTTTTTATATGTAAATTTATGTGTGTTTTAAGTATAAATGTTTTCACATACTTTTTTGTTAGTAAAAAGGGACATCCATATAAGATGAGATTACTAATAGTTTTAATTAATTATTATATATAGTATTATATATAGTTAATATGAATTCAATCATAGCATTGTATTTATTGAAAAAAATTGGATTAATATATTAAATATCAAGATTACAAATTAAATACGTATAATTATTTTTAATTAGTATATAATGTAATTATGTAAATTAAATCAGAGTATTATCAATTTATTAATCGCCGGTACAAATTTACTATAAACATTGATATTTGATTACGATCATAATATTCAATAATTTTTGCCAACGTTTATGTATATCCAAAAATTTCATAAAATATATTAATAACTATGGTAATTTATAAAATTTTCATTAATTATATGGAATATAAGAATTTAATCAGGGTATTCTACTTATAGAATAGACTGAAACATTATATTCATTGATTTATAAAAATTATTCTACTTTCCTTTAACAATGATATATAATGACTATATCACAATTAATATATTGATTAATCGTATAAATCAATCATAATATATTTTTCCTAAAATAAAATTATATGATACTATTTTAGATTAAAAATATGGTATTTTTGAAATAGTTTGGATCAATATATTGCTTGAATGAATTAAAAATAAAATTCTTTCCTTTATCGAAAACATTATTCTTTCGATTTTAACAATACAAAGAAATTATAAATATTGTATTGATTGATAGAATCAAAAATATTTGTTTTTTCCTAAACGATGATATTTCTCTATCCGAATAATCTAATTTTTAAAATATATTCCGAAATTTTAGTCATAATATTCCAAAATTTGTGATCATAATATTCATCATTAATACTTAATTAACCTAAATTAATATGGAATCTAACGAATGGATAATTTCAAAATTATAGGAATAATTTTGGCAATACACTCAATAACTAATGTATTTTTTGGAGTTAATTATAAGAATAAATTTGGTACTTATACATATTCATTAACATTTTCAGAAATTAAATTTATATATAATGTAAAATTACTTATTATAGTTAAGATATAATTCACAAAAAACTTAACCAAAGATATAATAGTAATAATACATAAAAAGATTAATCAAAATGTGGAATACTTTATAGAATTTTATAATGTAATTGGTGTATCAAAACCTTCTCTACTCGAATCAGCACTTGATTCTTCAGTATCAATCATAGAATGTACCTAGTATTTATCAAATATTTATATTAACAAAATTTTCAAAGAATATAATATCAGTTATTGAGTTTTTGAGTGTTGTTTACAAACTTACATGAGAAGAATTTATCTCATTGAGCTCCTTTAGTATTTCAACCTTATTCACCAGCTGATTAATTTTAAAGGTATGATCATTGTATTTTGAAAGATGTTTCTTCTCAAAACCAACAACAAATACAAAGTTTTTTCAATCAAACTGGTAACCGCGGATGGAATATTCTCAGAGCTCTCAATCTAAAAAACATTTATGTAATTATAAAAAAAAAGTAATGCATCATTAATTTGAAAATATTCGAAAGACAAATATCTCTCCACTTGTTTCGGCTAATTCAGCAGTTGAACGATCAATGATTTGTTGAGCAATGTAATCAAACATTCAAAATTTAGTCTCCAGAATCATCTCCGACTTTTATGAAAATATAATATCTACAAAATAATTTAGTAAATAAAAATCAAAATATGAAAAACTATATACTAAAACTTATTTGGTGAAGAAAAAATAAATGGTAATTACTCTTGTTACCATATGGAAAAATTCTAGTAATTATTACACAGATATATTCAATTATTCTTAAACGATATATTTCATAATACATTTATTTATTTTTAAATATAATGTCCGAAGAAATTATATGTATATATATATATATACTTAAATTTATATTATGAAAATTTCAAATGCAAATATTTGTTTGCTTCACTAACATTTTACTACATAAACAACCAATTGTAGTTTTTACAATTTATTACAACTATAAATTATATTTTTGACCATTAACATATTTTGTAAATATATTATAAATTATAATATTGGTTAGTATAAAATTATATTGAAAGAACTAAAACTTACTTGGGTACCACTTCGTTAACATTTGTTTTACACTGTGTACAATACCAGATTCGTTTTTCCAAAACCTCAACTACATCATCATCATCTCCTTCATAACAATCAACAGGAAATACCTTTTTATTGCAAGTTTTGCAACTCAAATAGTATCATCCATAATCATAGTCAATGTCAAGTATAGACACCATTGTGACATATGATCCAATCTATATTAAACGAAAATATGTGTTAATAATAACATTAATGGTTTGTTTAAGTTCTTGAATAGTTTTTTTTAGGAAATCATCTGAAAAAGTCTTCAGGAACACATGCAGATGGATTCCCATCAACGATAATTATTTCAGGAACAATTAATGGTAGATTAGCATCAGGAAGGCTAAAATAAGAAGAATGATTAGTTGCTAAAAGACATAAAATAAGGAAACATTTTTTTGTTATTTAGTAAAAAAACTTACTTTGCTCGTAGTACCAACACCTCAAAAATTGTGCCATTATCAATCCAGATTCGGGTACATTCTAAAACATTAGAAATCGATATTGTATCAAAATTATATTAACACTAATAAAATATTGTAATTAAATAAAAAAATCATTAAAGAAACCATAAATTAATATTACCTCTAAATATTTTGATTTTTGCAAACTGAATAATAATAATTATTCTTTTATTATACCCGGATGACACTTTCTCTTGTAGAGACTGAGCATAATTTTCTCAGAGAACACATGAAATTAGAACATCCCTACATATAACTCTGTTAATAATAATAAAATAATTTTATTATAATATGTTTGAGTTCATATGATAAATACATACTCTGCATTACGAAGATCAATATTCAGTCTTTCTGTTTCTCTCCCGTTAAATTAGTGATAATCATTGGATGAACATGATCCAAGTGGCCTATTACATCTGCATAAAAAATATCGGTATTTCCATCAAAAAATTTTAAATCACGTATAAATATATTAAATATTACATAATAATTTAAACATAATTAGTAAAGTTTAAATTATAATTTAATCATTAAGAAAAAAATAAAACGTAAAATTTAAAATAATAACAATTAGGTAATTGTCGTCAAGTTTCCCGGCAAGCAATTCATTGTAATCAATGAATCATAAGCCATGTAAATTATCCGACAACGGATCAGTGGCACGTACAGAAGTACTGTAGACGAAATACACCTTAGACTTGTGAGTAGTGGTCTTGAAAGTACCGGTAGATGGACTTACTTCGAAGTTACTGATTATCTTAGTATCTCCCTCCTTAAGTGAATCCCCAAATTTACCAATAAACTGTTTTTTGACAGTCCATGTATTGTTGAACCCTAATTTATTTGTGAAACGTTAGTGAATAAAAAAATCGGATATATATATGCATTGTATATCAAAACTTACTTGATCACCAATCAAAACTAACTTTATGGTCTGAGCATACTCCTTAGTAAAAACCTTCCAGAGACGGATGATTTTGACTCTTATCCTCCAATGATAGTTAAGTAGTTTGATAGGTGAAACGGAATTAAAAACCATTGTTTTGCTTCAATCGATTTTTTGAAAGTAATGTGTTTTTTTTTCTATGTCGAGAACTACTTCATCAACAGCATATATATATATCTGATACTTCCTTAACAATCATAAACATAAACATGATAATTTACATATTTTTGGAATTAATGTGGTAATTGTGCGGAAATAATTATTTTTGTACAAAATATCAGCATTAATTTCGTATGATAATATGGTATCCAAAATATCAGCATTTATAATCATAATATTCATAATATTCAGACATTTATGTTCATAATATTCATCATTAATATAGTATCAACACAAATTAATAGAGAATCAATTTCAAAATAATTTTGACGATACAATCATTAAATAATTAATATTTTCGGGAATTAATGTGATAAGTTTTGGAATTAATTATAAGAGAGATGAATATCGTAATCTCTTTCTTAATTTTGGCGATACACTCATTAACTAATGAATATTTTCATAATAATCTGAATAATATCGGTAATACACTTATAACTAATAAGCTTATTGCCGAAATTAATATATAATTTTGGAATTTATATATGGAATAATTTTGGGCAATAATGTTTATGATTATAATATATTTTCCGGCCATATATAATTTTCGGAATTAATTATAAGAGATATGAATATCGTAATCTCCGAGTAATTTTGGCGATACACTAATTAACTAATGAATATTTTTGTAATAATAATAATTTTTGTAACACACTCATTAACTAATAAGCCTGTTACCGAAATTAATGTATAATTTTGGAATTTATTTATTGAATAATTTCGGTAATAATGTTTATGTTTATATATATTTTCGTCATTAATATAGAATCAACCTAAATTAATACAGAATCAAACTAATGAATATTTTCAAAATTAAAGGAATAATTTCGGTAATAAACTCATTAAATAATAAATAATTTCGGATGCAAATTTATTATCGTAATATTTTGCCAAAATATTCCGAAATTTATAATCATAATATTCGTCATTAATACGGAATCAAACAAATGAATATTTTCGAAATTATATGAATAATTTCGGCAATAAACTCATTAAATAATGAATAATTTCGGGTACAAATTTATTATCATAATATTCCGACAAATATTCCGATATTTATGATCATAATATTCGTTATTAATACATAATCAATCTAAACTAATACAGAATCAAACTAATGAGAATAATTTCGGCAATAAAATCATTAAATAATGAATAATTTCGGATACTAATTTATTATCATAATATTCCGAAATACCCTAAAGAAAATCAGAAAAATAATGGTATTCTAAGTAATTAAGCAATCTTTTCAAGGGCAATTCTAAAAATTGCTATCTTTTTATTATATAAGAGATTACAACCAAATTAACCATAATATCATGGTAGTTAAAAACAATTTAATCCAAAAATCCAATTTCATAACAGCTGCTGGGAATCTTACTTTATAAATGATATAAACCAACTGAAAAACATTCCAACAGCAGAGCCAAGCAAACATAAAAATGCCTCCAAAAGCACCACTTTCACAGATAGAGAAATTGCCCAAAAAAAACATTACAGATATTATCGCTCGTGTAAGTCAATACTCTCGCACTAACATCATCCACATGATGAAGACCTCTCCAAAACTAGCAAAAGCTGCCAAAGATGACCATGTTTACAAAACATGAATCTAAAACCACTATCAGCGAACCCGAAATAAGCACTCAACAGATTTCAACAACTAATGGAGAGGTGTCTTAATAGCGACAACGTTGAAGCACACTACATCACAGGCATCCAAGAATACTTCTACTACAACCACACAAACATAGGATTAGCACATCTAAAATCATCTGCTGATGGAGGATATGAAGATGGTATCTATCTGTATGGTATAACTATGTTATGCAGAGGAAAATTACAGGACAGGAAATACATACTTGGACAAATCAGGGTGGAAACAAGAAAAATGCAAAACTGATCACTGTTGGAGAAATAACAAAAGATCATTAAATGGAATACGAGTCTCAAGGAAAAGACGGTACTTCACAACACTAAGAAACAACGCACCAATTGGATGCAACCAAGACAAACTCAGCGTACACTGCAACAACTGGTAATACTAGAAACAAATCGTCAAATTTGTCTACATCATATAAAGAACCAACAACCTTTAAAATCAAAGTAATATGATCTATTTGTACTGAAAAAGTGTATCTATCCAAAAATATGATTAACCTTGCACACTAAGGTCAGTGTCAAATAAAGACTACAAAAAGTGTAATGAAACATAACTCGAACATCAAACATTAACAACTTACCATCGACATCTTAAGTTTTGGGTTTTGTGCTTGGTTCCTTTGGCTTTGTCCTTACACGCATCATAACAGTTGTGATGTTGTAAATATGTAGAGTTTTATTTTTTGATTTTGGTTCGGGTTTGGGTTCAGGTCTGTTCGGGTTCGGGTTTTCAGATTTACGCTAATTAGACCCGTATTGGAACCAAAACATATATCAGGTCGGTTTTTAGGTAATTTTTTCGGTTTCAGGTATTTGGACCCAGATAGATACAATTACAATAAATTTTACCAGAACGCGAATAATTAAGCAAGAAATTGTAAATTAAAAATGATATTGTTCTATAATCATGTTTTAACACTTTTCTAGAAATGAAACTTGTAATAAAGCTATCGAAACATGGTTCTAAACATTTACAATACTAAAATCAAAGATAACAAGCTTAAAGCTTTTGCTCATAGTCTCTCTGCAATAAACAGACCATCACCGAAGCATTAGTATTTAAAAAAGAGCTTGAACCTATGTGTTATAATTGGCATAAACAATAGAACTTTGTGCACCAAAACAAGCTTAGTGTCGATGAACAAGTTACTTATTCTCCTCACACTGAAACAACCTTAGTGTCAAATCAGATTTATCCCAACTCCGAGCAAAATTTCAAAGATCTCTTGTTTAATTAAACCCAAAAGATACCATCATTATCTAATTGCACTACCCAGAATTGAACTTCAATGTTGAACCAAATTCGGACATTGTCATTATCTAACTACACTATACATATCCTAATTTGAGAAATGTTTTCAAAGTTGAACCATGAAATAATTGAGAAAATATTGCGTTTTCTTATTCACGAGTCAAATATTTATATCCCTTTATATTGCCTATTGTAGAGTAAATATAGAACCCAAATAATTTACATACAAATATTTACATATCCTAATACCCCACTTCAAATTGGTAATACGAAATCTCGTATACCTGACATGGACAACAAATCTGTAAACATCGGTCCTGGTAAAGCCTTTGTGAACAGGTCTGCGACATTGTCTTTCGTGTTGATATGCAGTGTTCGTATGAGGCCAGACATGACAGCATCTCTTACTTGATGATAATCATACTCGATGTGTTTTGTGCACTCATGGAAAACCTATTTTGCAGCAATGTGTATTGCAGCTTGACTATCACAATGTAGTGCAATCGGATGAGGATGAGTAAAACCAAATGTGTAAAGCAGCTCTCAAAGCCATTTAATTTCTCATAATGTCTTATGCCATCGCTCGGTATTCGGCTTCATCCAATGATGTTGAAACTGTGTCTTGTTTCTTTGTATTCCATGATATTGGTGAGTCACCAGGATAAACGACATATGCTGATAACGAGCGTCATGTACATGGGCAAGCTGATTAGTCCGAGTCACAATAAGCTTTGATTGTAAGATCACTATCCGAGCGTAGTAAGATTCCACGTTGTGGTGTAACCCTGAGATAGCAGACAACTCGAAGCGCAACATTCCAATGTTCGATGAGAGGAGCTTGCATGAACTACGAGAGTATGTGTACAATGTAGCTCAAATCCAGTCTTGTCAAAGAGAGATAGATAAACCTTTCAACTAGGTGTCTATACTGTTCTGGATATTCAAACAAAGGGCCAGTTGCGGATCCAAGTTTGTGATTCAGCTCTAATGGAGTAGAAATAGGTCGAGAGGCAAGCAAACCTGCTTTGGCTACAATCTCAAGCGCATATTTACGTTGTGACAAACATATTCCATCTGGCCCTCTTGTTAGTTCTATGCCCAAAAAATACTTGACTTTTCCCAAGTCTTTCATGTGAAA
This sequence comes from Lepidium aucheri, assembly GCA_900406435.1. Lineage (NCBI taxonomy): Eukaryota > Viridiplantae > Streptophyta > Magnoliopsida > Brassicales > Brassicaceae > Lepidium > Lepidium aucheri. The sequence continues at coordinate 37,681 of OVBA01000323.1, forward strand.
GCACTTGTTCAAAGCGTCCTTAAACTCTTGTATTTTGCACAAGTTATTTCCAGCCACAATGAATTATCAACGTAAAATGCAGTACATTTTTACCTTCCGTTAATGAGAAGAGAGAGTAGTCTTGGTAGCTTTGTTTGAAACCAAGTGATTTGAGAGCAGTGGAAAGTTTTTGAAACCAGCATCGTGGCGCTTGTTTGAGACCATAGATGGACTTCTTTAAGCGGTACACACTATTTGGGTTTGACGATCTGAAACTAGGAGGGAGTTTCATGTAAACTTCTTCATCAAGATCTCCATGTAGAAAGGCATTATGTACATCCATTTGATGTACTTTCCAATCCTTGGCTGCCGTTACACTTAGAAGATAATGTACGGTTATCAATTTGGCGACAGGTGCAAATGTTTCGTCATAGTCTTCACCTTTCATTTGACGATTACCAAGAGCTACTAGCCTGGCTTTATTCCTTTTGAGAGTTCCATCAGAATTGAACTTGAATTTGTACACCCATTTACTCCCAATAGCCGTTTTTCATGGAGGTAAGTCAACGACATCCCAAGTGTCATTGCTCTCGAGAGCTTCAATTTCATTTTTCATTGCATGACACCATACTATTATTAAGACCGCGCCATTCTAATGTTTCAGTTCATTAGCGTCAAGGACAGTTGCCATATATGCGATGTGTTTTTCTGAAAAACCAGAGTGAGATAAACATTCAGATATTGGTTAGAGAACCTTACTTGAGACCGTAGAGGAATGATTGGGATTGACGAGTGAGGTGAGAGGAAGTGATGAGTGTACATGTTTGGCGACAAAATTTTTAAGTAAAACAGAAGGTTTTTTTGCTCTTTGTCTACTACCCAATCCAGGTGCTTGTGTTTCAAGTTGTGCATCGAGTTGATCAATTACTGGAGTTGGTGATGATGAACCCACAAGTTCAGGAGTAGGAGGATTATCGGATACAGGTGTGTTTGAGGTGGCTGCGCTGTCAGGTGAAACCTGTTCTGGAATTCTAGGATCTGGAACCTGAGAATATGGCTGCCTCAAAGCGGCCAAAGTAGGTCCAAGTTCGGGTAACCAATCATCATCCATGATTTCATCAGGATGTGAAAGGTGGAATTTCATGAACGGATGATTTTTCGAATGGAAATTGATTTACAATGAAAACGACATTACAACTAACAAAAATTTGTCCTCCTCAATGTCATATAGTAACCATCCTTTCTTACCCGGTGGGTACCCAACGAAAACGCATTTACGGCTTCATGATGCAAATTTATCCTTTGTAGGGGAGCAATGATGAGCATAGCAAAGACAACCAAATATCCTCAATGTAGCATAGTTTGGTTTCTTACCGAAAAGAACCTCGTAACGTGTTTTCCCACTAAGTACACTAGACGGTGTTCGGTTGATAAGATGTGTAGCTATCAAAATACTTTCTCCCCAAAATTGGATTGGCAAATGACTCTCAAACAGACCAGCACGAGCGACGTTAAGTATATGTCCGTGTTTGCGTTTGACGCGTCCGTTTTGTTGAGGTGTGTTAACACACAATGTTTGATGTTGAATTTCAGATTGTTAAAAGCAAGATGTTAGATACATGAACTCTGTGCCATTGTCACTGCGAAACATCTTTATCGATTTATTGAATTGTCTTTCCGCCATTGAACAAAAATTCTTTATCAACGGTGACACCTCTAATTTTTTGGACATCAAAACCGTCTAAACACAACATTAAAAATTATCGACAAATATTAGAAAATAGACAGATCCAAAAGTTGTTGGTGTCCGATAATGTCCTCGCACATTATAATGAACAAGTTTAAAACAAAATGTAGCTTTATTAAGACTTTTCAAAAAAACTTGGCGTGTTTGTTTAGCACTTAAACAGATTTCTCAACGTCTGATAAACTCATCGGTACTGGAAGAGTGATCGATACCAGAAAAAGAAGACAAAGCAGATAAAGATGGGTGACCCTAATGACTATGCCACAAGATAACTTCAGAATTTTCCTTAGTAGCCTTGCAAACACGAGCAGCATATATTCCCATAAAATAGTACACTCCATCATGTTCCTTACCCGTTCCAATCAAAGTCCTTGTGAAACGGTCCTATAAGAAACAGAGAGCATCAGTAAAGATCACAATACATCTAGTTGCTTTAGCAACTTCGCAATAGAAATAAGACTGCAGTCAAAGTCTAGAACAAAGAGAACATCCAGTAATTCATAAGTATCCCTTAAAATGTTCCACATTTTGTTGTACATGAACTTGTTCCATCAAAAAGTGTGATAGGCGGTGGGACAATGTCCACTATGTCTCGAAGAATATAAAAATTGTCTGTCTTATGATGACAGGTCCCTGTATTAAGAATAACATCAGCATGTTTTGTTTTACCTGACAGTTTTTCGGATTGAGTGTCTGGACGTTGAGCTTGCAGCAATGTGATCAACTGAGTTATCCGATCAATGTTCTTTGGAGTGGGGTTTATGTTACGGGCAGCATCCACGTCCTCGTCTATTGGAGGGTTGTGGTCTGCATCCACGTTCAACGCTCTTTCCTCGTCCAGATCCCCCCCTTTGTTGCATTATTATCAATAGGATTTGGATTATCGTAGTACCAGTCTAGATATCCATGAAGCTGAAAACATTCAACAACAATATGTCCTTGTCGTTTGCAATGAGTACATTGAAGTAGAGATCGTTCTTGAGCACGAGAACCATTGACTGCAACTGCTTGAATAGAGAAACCAATAGCTTCAACACGAGTTGCTTCTTTACCACGTGCATGATGAAGATTTATGTTCTTCTCGAATCACACGAGAGTAAACTTGGTTCAACGACGGAAGAGGATCTTCTCAAGTGATCATTGAACAAAATTGGTTGAATTTGGGCAGATCATGGCCGAACAAGAATTGGTGCACTCTATCTTCTTCTCTCTCTTTGGTTATACCCGCAACAGCTGCACACACACACACGGTTTTGGTATGATAATTATGCAATTCTTCCTAGAGTTTTGAAAACCTTCCAAAATATTTCAGGACAGATTTTCCTTCTTGTCTGCACATTGCTATCTCATCCTCTATTGATTGTTTTCGAACACCATTCCCCACAGAAAAATGAGACTCAAGACTCTTCAACTAGAGCGAAACATCATCAATAAAGGAAATGGTTGATCAAATCTGAGGCTCAATCGACATACCTATCCGTCCAATTATCATTGAGTTTACTGTTGTCCATTTTGAGAGATCAGGCTCTGTGGTGGGTTTGGCGATTCTGCCATCAATGAATTCGAGCTTCTGCTTGGCTTGTAACGAGTTGCAAAATTCAGTGGCCCATTCGACATAGTTGTCTTCCTTCAATATCACAGAAGAGATCAAAGCTCCAGGGTTATCGGAGGCATTAAGGACGTATGGAGAAGGAGCCGTTACGGTGGTATGATCAATTTTCGACATTTTCAAAGATGAAAGAGGTAAGCGGTGATGGCAATATACGGCGGCGGTTGGTTGTTGTACGTTTAGGTGAGAGGATATTGTGGCTCTGATACCATAAAATAATTGAGAAAATGTTGTGTTTTCTTATTCAAGAGCCAAGTACTTATACCCCTTTAGATTGCCTATTGTAGATTAAATATAAAATCCAAAGAATTTACATACAAATATTTACATATCCTAATAAATCAAATTCAATGTGGCTCCAGAGAATAGAGAAAGCTTCCATAAACTCGAAGATACTAAAACCCTCAACTTAATCTCCAAAGTGACTCATTCTATTATAAAACCAAAGGAATAAAGTTAAAATTCTCAGTTTGAAAAGAAATAAGACCAAAGAAAATAGAGATTAGAAAAGTGACCCGGTTGTTTTGATGATGATAAGAATTGCAAGACACACACAGGCTATAAACTTCAAATTTTTGATGACCGTTCAAACACATAGAAATTAAAAGAGGCAATGTGTTGCAGCTGCTGCTCTAAGAATCAATTTCTTATCTTCGGGTCTATCTGGGTACCTATGGAGTTTTGAGTTTTACCCGACCCGAACCAAATCTCAATAGGTAGTAATAATAGGACCCAATAGAGTAATTATTTAGAACCAGACCCACATCCATACTTATTTTTTCGGTTCAGGTTCGATTCGAGTCTACAAATCCGGATAAAATGTTCAGAACTAATGACATGTGCTTTAATTACAAAACAAATCCCGCTCTTCGATTTCACCTAGTAAAAAATAAATTTGAATTAGGGTGAAACTAATTTTTGATAAATTTGTGGCAAACATTCATTTGATTATTCTTTTTTTGTGTTGCATATCTTTTCGACATCTAATATTTGTAAGAATTAAGCTATAACATTTGGACTTTTATTTATATTAATTATGTATTAACTTATAGTGAGTATACTAAAAATAACTTTACAAGAGATGATTTTGTACTGTGCATAAAATATATATTTTTTACCTCTGATGTGAATGGAATAAATTCTTATTTTTTATATGTGTTAACTTATATTCTTAATAGATAAAGATTGAATGTTTTGTTAAAATTTAGTGCTAGTGACTTTAAATTTCCTATCTATTTTTTTCTTTCGTGGTATTAAAGTAAATGATTAGTTTATATTTATTCATAATATATATGTAATATTTATCTTTTAAATATTTTATATAACTAAAAATAATGAATTAATTTTTAATTATATTATATAAAGAAGGGTTTCTCAAAGTTAGTAATTAACATGTTTCTTCCACGTCTCAAATCTAATGATCCAAAATTCTCCTTGATTTATTTATTTTTTAGAATCTTATTATATAAAGAAGGGTTTCTCAAAGTTAGTAATTAACATGATTCTATCACGTGTCACATCTAATGATCCAAAATTCTCCTTGATTTATTTATTTTTTAGAAACTAGTTAAAAATTTTAAAATAGATTTCTTCAATATTTAGCTTATCCATATCTAAAAAGACTTCCTAACCTCAAAAAAATCTTAATCAAAAATGAAATCAGGAATATTAATTGTTAAAAAATTAATTTTAACAAAAAATAATTTTTATTACTAATATTATTATATAAAGAAAAAATAAATTTAAAAATTTATTTATAAAAACGAAATATATATATATATATATATTATATTTTTAATCATATTTATCTATAAAGAAATCTTAATCAAATAATTCTTAAAGCATTAGTTCTAACAAAAAGTAATTTCAATTAGTAATATTATTATAAAAAAATATTATATTAAAATTATCTATGAAAACGAAAATTATATATATATATGTGATATTTTGAATAATATATATTTATAAAATAAGCATAATCTAATAAGATATATATATCTCTTATCATAATCTTAACAGAAGATAATTATTTAAATACTCCCAAATATTTTTCGTATACATAATCTTAATATAAAAGGGAATTATGAATATTAGTTGTTCTATATACATAAACACATAGACAATTTTTCAATATCTTCCAACTTTTCAAAAATTTTCCAATTTAATTTATTTGTTTTCGTTTACATCTAGAGCAATCAATGAAAACAAACAAAAAAGTTAAAAAATTTAAATTTAATATAATATTATTTTATTTTACTATTATTAGCTTGAAATCTTATCATAGTATATAAAATAGGGTTTCAGAACTTAGTAATAAACAAATTCTTCCACGTTTCAAATTCAACCATCCAAAATTGTGGAGTATCATATTTTACACTGTTGGGTTTCCAAAGTTAGTAATCAACAAGATCCTTCTACGTGTCGAATCTTACTATAACCTATTATATTAAGTTGCATTTCAAAAGTTAGTAACTAAAAAGATTTTCCATGTGTGAGAAGTTATTATTAAGTTGAATCTCAAAATTTACAAACGTATAAATTCTTAAGGAATTATTCAAAATAAATATTAAGCATTATTTAACGAAAACAAATCCGTGCATCGCACGGGTCCATATCTAGTATTATATAAATTTAACATTTTAATCTTATAATTGAAATAAGTTAATATATTTTGGGAATGTTATATCTTAATAGATAAATGTAGAATTTTTAGTAAATATAGATGCATAAAATTATAGTAATGAGATAGAGAATGGAAACCCTGAGAAGACTTTACAAAACAAATCGTTGGAAACAATATTTGATATAGCATCACAATCTTAAAGGGTTCCAAAATATGAGGTATATTCATAATTCAAATTTTATGTTATGGAGTTTTATATAGACTTATGAAATATTAATACAACTGTAATATTAATGAAATTTCAAAACTATATGAACAGAATATGCTAAAATATAGAAATAAAAAGAACAAGAAGAAGCAAGAACCACTTAAATGGAGGAATCGATTGTATTTCGTCCTTTGTTCTCCATAGCAACTGGGGATCAATATTTTTGGTTTGCTTCCCACGACCTTCCATATCTTGAACCTGTCCAACACTCACAACCTGTCTAAACAGATCTACATATAAACTGAAAGAATTATATTATGAACACGATATGAAATTAAATCAGGTTGTAGAAAATATGGACTTTAAAAGGATTACTTACCTCCCAAAATAATAGTTTGATATTACAAGATCACATGAGATAACAGTAGTCATGTACATAAATACAATTATGTAAAAAGTAGGATTATGTCGGTTTTGCGAGTTGGACTCTTGCTATTGTATTAGGCTCAAGTTTATGGTCCAAGACATGTTGTTGTGGGCTGTGATTTAATTGGTTGTTATTTGGGCTTAGGTTAAAGCCCATGAAGAAATAAGTACCTGGTATTTAATTCACATCCACGTAAAAACATTCTCTAGGGTTTATTTTCTGCTGCAGAGAGAGACGTTGTGTAGAGAGTGATACACGGGTGGTGGGAATATAGTTCTATAATCAGCTTGTGGGTAGATCATCTCGTTGAGGGTGTGGGATTGTACTATGTTTGATATAAGCTATCCAGAGGCTTTCCGGCGAGACATACCTTGACCAACGTTTGGTCTTGGGAACTCGTAAATACTCTGTGTCTTTCTCTTGCTTTCATTACACAAACAAAACAAACAAACACACATGAAAACAATAGGTTATAAAAGAACACAAGAGACTGTATCTGGTAAACAGATCATTGATTTGTAAAACGGACACAGGTGGCTAAAATGATATCCTAACAGTGGTATCATATCGAGGTTGCAGTTTCAGTGTGGTGTTTTCTGATCAGGATCAATAAGGTATTTTCTGGGTGTTTCTGGGTTACAGAGTTGTGTGTGTTGTGGATGTGTGTATTGAACAGTGGTTTGGTTTGTGGATTTCATCTTGGCTATAGAGGGTTTTTCAGGTTATCAGTAGTTGGTGACAGTTATCAGGACCAGGTTTCTGGGTATCTGTTTGCAGTGTTGTTAAACTGAATTTTTTGCAGGGTTTCAGTCAGTCAGTTGTATTTTCTTCTGTGGGTTATCAGGTTTGTGGTAAGGTTGACGGTTGTCTGTGGTTTGTTCATCAAAAGGTTTCAGAGAGCTGTCAGAGCGGAGTATTAAAAAGATCAGTTCTTTGGTAAACGATCAGATGGAACCAACTCAAGGTAGATTTGAGGTGGAGAAGTTTGATGGTGAAGGTGATTTTTCTTTATGGAAAGACAAGTTGAACCTAAAGATCATAAAGGAAAAGCAGTAGAAGTAACTGAGGCTGAAAAGAAGAAGAGAGCCAAACAGGAGAAGTTGAGAGACAAGAGGGTCATGAACCTGTTGAGCATGAGTCTGACTAATATTGTTCTGAGAAAAGTTGTCAAGGAAACGACAGCTCAGGGAATGTGGACTGCACTTGAGAATACATATCAAGTAAAATCTATGCCACATAGATTTGATCTGAAGCAAAAATTCTACAGTTTTCGAATGGAGGAGGATAAAAATCTGGATCAGAATCTAGATTGGATTAACAAGTTGATGTCTAAGCTTTCAAGTCTTGGTGTAAAGATGGGAGATGAAGATCAGTCGGCTATACTATTAAACAGTCTCCTGAGGCATTTTGAAAACCTTGTGCATACCCTGAAATACAGTCCATGGAAGGAGACAATAACAGTTGATGAGATTATCAAGTCAGCTTATTCTATTGAATATGAACTGAAGGGTAAAGGCTTGCTCAAACAAGAGTCTATTGGTGAAGGTTTGATTGGATCTCAATCAAGAGGTAGATCTGAGAAGAGATCAAAATCAAATGGCTGATCAGGTTCAAGGAGTAAATCTCGAGTAAAGAACAAAAAGGGTTGTTGGGTTTGTGGAAGTGGAGATCACTTCAAGAAGGATTGTCCAAAGAAGAATCATGGAAATTCCTATCATTCAAGAGATGATAAAGCTGAAGCAAGTGTTGATACAACTGACTGGATAGAACCAGAAGTTCTAACAGTCACTAAACACGCATCTAGGGAAGGATGGATATTAAACTCGGGTTGTTCCTATCATATGACCTGTAGGAAAGATCTAATGTTTGATTTGGAAATGACAGATGGTGGGAGAATACTGATGGGTAATGATACATTTTGTGAGATCACAGCTTTTGCAAAGATCAAGATCTTGAATCACAACAAAAAGGAGGTCATACTCACAAATGTGAGATATTTTTCTACATTTAGAAGGAATTTTATTTCTTTGGGACAGTTGGAGTCTCAAGGGAGTTGGTTTAAATCAACGAATTACAGGCTAAAAGTGTTTAAGGGTGACAAGGAAATGTTAGCTGCTGATTATACCAGCACTTTGTATTTCCTTGATGGTGAACCTATGTTGGGACATGCAAACGCAGCAGAGAAAACAAGAGATCGTACTGCTCTTTGGCACAACAGACTGGGACATATGAGTGATAAACGGCTGCAGCTGTTAGTTAAGAACAAATAACTGAAAGCTATTGAAATCTCAAAGCTACAGCAGTGTGAAAATTGAATTTTGGGAAAGGCACACAAATTCTCATTCAGCACAGGATCGCATACATGAAGTGGTGTTCTTGAGTATGTGCACTCGGAGTTATGAGGGTCACCAAATGTGACTCCAAGTCTGTATAAGTGTCAGTACTACATCTCGTTTGTTGATGATTTCTCAAGAAAGGTGTGGATCTATTTCTTGAAAACTAAGGATGAAGCGTTCTCCAAGTTTGTTGAGTGGAAGGCTCTTGTAGAGAATCAAAGTGAAAGGAAGGTCAAGGCATTGAGGACAGACAATGGCCTAGAGTACTGTAATTCCATCTTTGATAATTTCTGCAAAGCAAACAGAATTTTGAGGCATAAGATGTGTCCTTATACTCCATATCAAAATGGAGTGGCTAAGAGGTTTAATAGAACAATTCTTGAGAAAGTCAGGAGTCTGTTATCTGAAACAGGTTTTGGTGAATCCTTTTGGGCGGAAGCATCCTCAACAATTGTTTACCTCATAAACAGATTGCCGTTAGTACCGTTGAAGTTTAAAATCCCGGAAGCAGTTTGGTCAGGGAAGAAAGTAGATTACATACACTTGAGGTGATTCGGTGGTTTAGTCTACTATCATGTTGATCAGGGAAAACTAAAGCCAAGGGATAAAAAGGGAATCTTCCTGGGGTATCCTCAGTGTGTTAAAGGATACAGAATCTGGAATGGTGAGGAGAGAAAATGCATTGTAAGTCGTGATGTAATTTTCTGTGAAGATGTTCTCTCCAAGGATGTGAAACAGTTATCTGAGGAACAGGAGGGTGTTAAGAAACAGACGGGTAAAAGGGTCAGTTTCAGTCTTCCGTAGGATCAGATTACTGATGTGGCTGAAAGTTCTAGAGCAGGTGCGTCTAGAGGAGAAATTTTAGGAACACATGACTCATCAGAAGGATGTTCAGATCAAGGTGGAGTTTTAGATGAACATGGATCAAATCAGGAGGCTGGTAACGGTAACAGCGATGGTGATTCTGCAAGTGATTCAAGAGTAGAAACAACGCTTGATAACTATGTTCTGGCACGGGATAGCCAGAAAAGAGCACTAGCTAAGTTACCTAGCAGATTTGATGATTATGATGTTGTAGCCTATGCTTTGAGCATGTCACAATTGATTAATGAAGATGAGCCTAAAACTTATCAGGAAGCTGTTAGCTGTAAATATAAACTACAGTGGATTCCTGCAATAAAAGAGGAAATCGAGTCTTTATTGAAGAACAAGACTTGGAAACTGATTGAACGACCGAAAAACTAGAGATCAATTGGCTGTAAGTGGGTTTACAAGTTCAAGCCAGGAATACCAGGGGTTGAAGAGCCTAGATTCAAAGCTAGAATAATTGCCAAGGGGTATTCTCAGATTGAAGGATTGGACTACAATGAGGTGTTTGCTCATGTGGTAAAACAGGTTACAATTCAAATTATTCTGTCGGTTGTGGTGAATTATGATTTTGAGCTGGAACAGATGGTTGTAAAGACAGCCTTTCTACATGGTAAATTAAATAAAAGGATACTGATGGATCAACCTGAAGGGTCTTCTAAAGGTGAAGACGTGTGTCTATTACAGATATCTTTGTATGGCTTAAAGCAGTCACCAAGACAGTGGAATCTGCGGTTTGATGAGTTTATGAAGGCTAAAAGTTATCCAAGGAGTAGGCATGATCCGTGTGTGTATTTCAGGAGTTATGATGAGACTAGTTATCTCTATCTATTGTTATACGTGGATGACATGTTGATTGCAGCCAGGAGTAAAGCTGAAATTCAAAAACTCAAAGACCTTTTAAGTAGTGAATTCGAAATGAAGGATCTGGGAGCAGCAAAGAGGATTTTGGGAATGGACATAGTGCATGACAGACAGCAGGGTATGTTAAGGTTGTCTCGGGAAGAGTACATAGCCAAGATGTTGAGGACGTTTCAGGTGAATGAAACAAGATCAGTACATACACCTATTGGAACTCATTTCAAGCTCTGAGTACTAAGAAGGAGGATCAAGCAGAGGCTGACTTAGAGATATAAAACATACCATATTGCATTGCTGTCGAGAGTCTGATGTATGCCATGGTTGGTACACCACTAGACATAGCTCACGCTGTTTGATTGGTGAGTTGGTTTATGAGTTCACCTTGCAAAGAACATTGGTCAGCTGTCAGATGGATTTTGAGATATCTAAGGGACACAAACGAATGTGTTCTAACTTTCACAGAATCAGACAGTTGTAGAGTAACAGGATTCTGTGATAGTGACTACGCAGCGGATTTAGATCGAAGAAGATCAATTATAGGTTATGTGTTTCAAGTCGGATCAAACACATTAACTTGGCGGTTAGGGTTACAACAAGTTTTTGCTTTGTCAACTACTGAAGCTGAATAGATGGCTTTAGCGGAAGCAGGAAAGGAAGCCTTGTGGCTGAAATCAATTACCTGTGAATTGGGTCTTCATGAGAATCCAACTCAGTTGTTCAGTGATTCCCAAAGTGCCATCTTCTTTGCGAAGAACAGTGTGTTCCATGAGAGAACAAAGCACATACAGACTCACTATCACTTTATCAGGGATGTGATTGAAGAAGGGTTGATCGAAGTGTTGAAAATTGGAACAAAGGAAAATCCGGCGGATGTGTGGACAAAATCAGTTTCGGTAAAGAAGTTTGAAGAGGCAAAGGAGAGTCTGAGAGTTCTCAGATTCTCACACTAGCTCGGACACTGAGCTGTGGTCCCGACAGGTGATGTCGGGGGTTCCAGACAGGTGATTGTGTGGGATATCAGACAGGTGATTGTGTGGGATATCATACAGGTGATTGTCTAAGGTATCTGACAAGAGATTGTCAGGGTTTGACAAAGGAAGATAAGGTTTATTATCTTTGGAAGCTCTGTTGGATAAGAGTCAACTCGAGGTGGAAAATGTTGGTTTTGCGAATTGGACTCTTGGTACTGTATTGGGCTCAATTTAATGGTCCAAGACAGGTTGTTGTGGACTGTGATTTAATTGGTTGTTATTTGGACTTAGGTTAAAGCCCATAAAGAATAAGTACCTGGCATTTAAGTCAGATCCACGTGAAGACATTCTCTAGGGTTTATTTTCAGCCGCAGAGAGAGACGTTATGTTGAGCTTAGGGTTTAAGCTTAGTAAACATGTTTCAGGGATCCGAGGGGAATAGAGAGATAGGTGATAGTACAAAAATCTGTAGAGAGTGATACACGGGTGGTGGGAACATAGTTCTATAATCAGCTTGTGGGTAGATCATCTCGGTGAGGGTGTGGGGATTGTACTTGTATTTCTATGTTTGATAAAAGCTATCCGGAGGCTTTCCGGCGAGACATACCTTGACCAACGTTTGGTCTTGGGAACTCGTAAATACTCAGTGTCTTTCTCTTGCTTTCATTACACAATCAAAACAAACAAACACCCAGGAAAATAACAGGTTGTAAAAGAACACAGGAGACTGTATCTGGTAAACAGATCATTGATTGGTAAAACGAACATAGGTGGCTGAAACGATATCCTAACAGATTACATGATAAAAATAATAATAAAATTAAGCTTATAAATTTGTCTAAAAGTATCATCTCTACATTCTGCCGTGAGATACTCTTAAACTATGTCCAAGAGTGTAGGATCTTACATCAGATTTTCCAAAATGTCTTGAATGGTTTGAGGTATTTGAAAAGTGTGAATCGATCAGAACCTGCTAAAACTAAAATCATATTCTACCTGTAAACAAAAAACAAGGTGAAGCTCCTTGTAACAGATCAACAAATCACGTGGAGATCACGAGCGGTTGATTAAAAAAGATCACATGACCAACACATGAGGCATGGAGCAGAAGTTTCTATTAGGCGTTTAATCAATTCAAAAGGAGTTTATCAAGAGAAGATTGAAATTGAAGATAATACTTATCAACAAGAAGTTTGTTTGGTGATGATAAGATCTAGTTTGTTAGATCTCAAGAAATGTTAGGAAAACCGAGTCGAGTCCTTTGTATATAAAAGGAATCTCATTTGTAAACCTAGACTTGAATAACTTAGGGGATTAAGTTTTAGAGGGCTAGGGATTTGAGAATTAAGTTATCGATCTTAGAAGTTTTTTTAGGTTGGTGTCTTGAGTAGATTAAGTCCAAAAGAGTTTGTCGTTTATAAAAAATAATCTAAATAAAGCATAATTCTTAGTTTGATATTTTGTTGTTATCGAATTGCTATTTTCATTTGGTATCAGAGCGATTCACCGCATATTATTGTTTTTTGTTACACGTGTTAGATATTGCGGACAAATTAGAAAATTCGCAACAACAATTGGTTGTGGTCGCAAAAACTCTGAAACATGATCCTAATAATTATGGACATTGGAAAAATTAGATTGCTCAACACATTCAAGGAATTGATTCAGATACATGGCTTGTAGTTGAGGAAGGTTGGGAAACTCCTATGGTCAAAGATGCAACTGGTAATCTCGTACCAAAGCCAAGGAAACAGCAGACAGCTGAAGAAAAGTCTGACCCTAAATGGAACTCAAAAGCATTGTCAGCAATCTTCACCTCACTGCACATTAGTCAGTTTAAGAGAGTACAAGGATGTACGAGTGCTAAAGATGCATGGGACATACTTGAAGTAGGCTTTGAGGGAACCAGCAGTGTGAAAAGAACTTGGATTGATATCTTGGCTTCACATTTTCAGAATTTGACAATGGGAGAAGATGAAACAGTTGTAGAATTCAGCAGTAAGCTGTTTGTCGGCCACTGCACACAAAGCTTTGATTTTGGAAAAAACCTATATGGACAAGAAGCTACTCAAGAAATTCCTAAGATTCCTTCCAACTAAGTTTCATGGTCATAGATCAGCAGTATTTCATAATTCTAATACTATGACATATGATCATATAGTTGGCATGATGCAAGCCTAAGAATTGCAAATCACACCTAAAATTGAAAACAAGGGAAAAAGTATTGCTCTTGTAACTGAAAAAGTCTTAAGTGATAAGGAATCATCTGAGAATCTGGAAGAAAAGGTTGGTCTGATAGTAAAACATTTCTTGCAGAAAGCTAAAAGAGGACGGAGAAGGGAGTATCAAGCTTCTGCTAAGCCAGCTCCTGACAAAGACAACTACTAAGCAGATAAGCAATGTTTAGAATGTCAAGGATATGGTCATTTCAAATATGAATGTCCTTTTGCCAAAAAATAGTTGACTATTCAATGCTATGAGTGTAAAGGATATGGTCACACTAAAAACGAATGCTTGTCCAAGATCAGTGGAAAGTCAGCCATCACTACTCTGAGTGATACGGACAGTTATAACTAGGACGACAATGATATTCTAAATCACTTCGTTGCACATCTTGGCATTATGGAGATGGAAGATCATGAAGATGAAGTAGTTGACTCTATAGCTGATCAAGAAGTACAAACAGTTTATAGTTCTCAAAAACCTACAGATCAATTAGATGATAGAATTAATGATTCTGAGTCTGAAGATGAATTGGATATGACACATGAGGATCAACTCAAGTTACTGGTTGAATCCCTGCTGGAAACTCAGGAAGAGAACAAGAAGCTGAAATATGAGAAAGAAGCTATGTTGGCTCTACTTTCTAATACTGAAAAGGAACTAGCGGATACAAAGGTCAAGAATACTAAACTTGAAACACGATTGCAGGAAACAATGAAGCAGATAAAGATGATGTCAAAAGGAATAAAGGATCTCGATTATGTACTAACTATTGGGAGAATAGATAAGTCAAATTAATGTCTCGGGTAAAGAGGTGTTTAATCTAAGGAGATAAAATTTTTCAAAGCTTCTAATACTAATGCTAAGTCGGAAAATCTCAAAAGGTGAATCATGATCATTGGAATAACATGAATTGTATAGGATCAGATCTTGGATGGAAAGGACAGAATTCTGTTTCACTTAATCCTAAGTGGAAAAAGCATGTCAAATGCTGGTATTGTGGATAGGAAGGTCACAAGAAGTATCAATGCTACAAATTTCAGTGTCGCGTCCAGCGATTATGGAGACAACAAAAGTTTACATTCAATATTAGAAACAGGAAACATATGTGCATCAAAAACTGGATCTTTATAGTAGAGTAGCATTTACTGCCAAAAATTCTGGATCTAAAACATAAAAAGGAACGTGGTACTTCGATAGTGGTTGTTCGAAGCACACAACAAAAGAAGAAGAAGCTCTACAAAGCCTTGAAAAAGTGAATGCTGGAGAAGTTACATTTGGTGATTGAGCAAAATGAAAGATACGAGGTAAAGGATGGATAGCAAGCTCAATGGATACAAAGTTAAGTGAGGTATATCTTGTAGATGGAATGAAGGAAAATCTCATCATCATCAATCAATTGTGTGACACATGTCTAGATGTAATATTCACTAGGACTGATTGTTGAGTAGTATCAATGAAAGAAATCGTTCATCTAGAAGGTGTGCGGAATGGAAATGATTGTTATATGTGGGTTCCAGGTACACAATGCATGCCATCTAAGTCTGAAAGCAATACTCAGATCTGGCATCAGTGACTATGTCATATGCTTTAAGACAATGGCAAATTTGTCTACCAAGGACAATATCAGAGGATTTCCAAAACTCAAAAGATATCAAGAGTTTATTTGTAAACCATGTAGTTTGGGGAAGCAAGTGAAAACACAACACAAGTTTGTTCCAGATATTAGATCGAATGAAAATTTGAACTTGTTCATATGGATCTTATGGGTCCGATTCAAGGGGAGAGTATGGCTGGAAAGAAATATATACTTGTAATTGTGGATGATTTCAACAGATACACATGGGTACGCTTCCTTCATGAGAAAAGTTATACATTTAACAGCTTTAGAATCCTTGCACTTCAATTGACAAATGAACATCAAAGTATCAAATTCATCCATAGTGGTCATGGTGGAGAGTTTGAGAATGATATCTTCAAGAATTTGTGCTCAGAACAAGGTATTGATCATCAGTTCTTTGCACCAACAACACCTCAACAGAATGGTGTGGTTGAAAGAAACAAGGACATTGCAAGAAATGGCCAGGGCTAAGGTACATGAAAGTAATGCACCAAACTCATTCTGGGCTGAGGCTCAGCATGTTACATTATCAGCATGGTGTATGTTCGGAAAGGTACTACAAAAACTTCATATTAGTTGTGGAAAGGAAAAACACCAAAGATTCATTACTTTCATGTATTTGGTTGTGTGTATTATATTCTCAATGACAAAGACTATTTGGGAAAATTTGATTTTCGAAGTGATGAGGGACTCTTTCTAGGATATTCAGGTTTGAGCACAACATTTCGGGGTCTTCAACAAGCGTACTTCTATAGTACAAGAAACTATGAATGTTGTTTTTGAAGTTGCTTCTACATTTTTCGTTACACTTCAACTTGGTGATGATATGAACACTAAGAATCAGCCTACTAATATTGATTCAGAGGATCGACAATCCATAGGTGATGATTTGCAACGATTATCTCCAAAACAAGTACATCAGAATCACTCCTCAACTAACGTTATAGGAAAGATTCAGGGGGAAGAATTACTCGGGGAAAAGCAAAATCGACTTCAAACAGCTGGCTGGTAATACAACTTTTGTGTCATTTATGACTCACCGACAAAGAACTATTAATTTTGTGGAACATGTGTGTTTTGTTTCTAAAATTAAACCAACACCACACAAAGAAACTCTATTAGATGAGTTTTGGATTACATTCATGCAAGAAGAACTTTCAAACTTCTCACAGCTGGATGTGTGGACACTTCTTGCTTGACCTAAGGATGTCAATGTTGTAGGTATAAAGTGGATTTTCAAGAAAAATATTGACAAGGATGGTAATATTTTAAGAAACAAGTCTCGGCTAGTTGCTCAAGGATACTCGCAGGTTGAAGGAGTAGATTTTGAAGAAACCTTTGCACCAGTGGCTCGTTTGGAATCTATCAGATTTCTATTTGGTATGACCTATAAGATGGGATTCAAACTGTATCAGATGGATGTCAAAAGCGTGTTTCTGAACGTTTTTCTCCAAGAAGAACTCTATGTTGAACAACCAAAAGGAATTG
The DNA here is from genome assembly GCA_900406435.1 of Lepidium aucheri. Taxonomy (NCBI): domain Eukaryota; kingdom Viridiplantae; phylum Streptophyta; class Magnoliopsida; order Brassicales; family Brassicaceae; genus Lepidium; species Lepidium aucheri. Next base: position 54,641 of record OVBA01000323.1, read on the forward strand.
AAGGTCCTAAACAATCATGTTTATAGACTCAACAAGGCGCTGTATGGACTCAAGCAAGTTTCGAGGGCCTGGTATGATTTTCTTGCTTCATTTTTGATGGAGAAACAGTACACGCGAGGTAGTGTAGACAAGACACGGTTTACTCTCAATACAGAGAAAGGATTCTTGCTTTTGCAAGTCTATGTTGATGACATAGTTTTTGGATCCACCAATCAGACAATGGTTGATAAATTTATTGAAGTCAGGACTCAAGAGTTCGAGATGAGTATTAATGGGGAACTTACCTACTTCTTAGGATTACAGGTAAAATAAACGTCTTATGCCATTTTCGTGAATCAAAGCACATATTCAAAAAATCTGATTTAGAAGTTTGGAATGGAAAACAGCAAAGCTGCTAAAACACCCGTGGGATCAAATGAAAAGATCTCTAAATATGAATTAAGAAAATCTGTGGATGCTAAAACCTATAGAAGCTCGATAGGAGGGTTACTCTATTTGATAGAAAGTCGCCTGGATATGTGTTTCCCAGTGGGATTGTGTGCGAGGTTTCAAGCATATCCCAAGGAAAGTCACGTTACTACAGCTAAGGGTATACTCAAATATGTGAGCGGAACTCAGCAACTTGGTATTTTCTACACCAAAGACACAAACGTAAGTCTGACAAATAATTATGATGCAAATTTGGCAGGAAGTGTAGATGATAGGAAGAGCACAAGTGGAAGATGTTCCTTCATGGGAAATAATCTTATTGTCTTGTTCAACAAGAAGCAAAAGTGTGTATCGCTATCAACTGCAGAAGCATAATACATAGCATTGGGAAGCTGTTGCACTCAACTTCTCTAAATGAAACAAATGTCTGCCGATCATGGTATGATTTCTAAACCTTTGCTTGTTTATTGCGATAATCAGAGTGCTATATGTACTGCAATAATCTTGTTCAACATTCATGAACTAAACACATTGATACACGTCATCACTTTATTCGTGAACTTTTAAAGGAGAAACAGGTTAAACTTGATCATGTGAACACTGAGTATTAGCTGATCGATTTATTCACTAAACCATTATCTATCAATTGTTTTTTTCAATTTTATGAACTTCTATTGGAATTTATGATTGTTAATTGTGTTCTAAAGGTGTGTGTTGAGCTGATTTGAAGCAGGAACTTGATTCTGGAAAAAGATTGCAGACACATGAAAAAGATAGATATATATCAGGGTTGATCGATTAAAAGAAAAATAGCTACCTATCATGCCATCACAAGTTGACTTTGATTTGATCTGTTAAATGTTAAAAAGCTGAGGAGAATGGACAAATTTTAACACAAAAGTGAAATTTCGGAATCTTTGATTGAGAAGTCAATCATTTATTCATGCAGATGACGGAATGTTGTATCTATGATGACCTGCCAAAAAAATGATCAAGAGGGGTACATAAACATTTAACAGTCTGATAGTACTATACTTGGGATGTTGTAAGAGTCACATGATTAGGTTGATCATTCTCTTCATTCAAGTTTGTATTTGAAAGCTTTGCATCCAAACAAAATCCTCTCCAAATGAAATTCCAGCTGCCTGATCCGTTTGATATTTTCAAGTCCTTGAAAAAATACTTGTGATAAAGGCATGTTAGTGTGAAAGTCTAGTCATCAAATCTTAACTCTGATCGTATGTCTCAAAGGTACGGGTTATGCTTGATATTTTCAGAATTCGAGTTTCTTGTGAATGTTCATACATCCCTAAGGTATGTATTGATTTAAATGCATCGAACTGTTTAAGTTTAATATATTAAAATATGGGCCACTCACAAATCTCGATACAAGTCTTCAGAAATTGCTCATACAAGTTTACTATTCAAATGCTTATGTCGTTATCATGTGATATTGTCATTTGAAAAACTAATGGGCCAATTAAGAAGAACTAGGCAAAAGAAAGTGTTTTCTTTGATTTGACTTGCAAGCCTATGAGAAGGAATTTGTTTAATTTCTTTTTGGAAGACAAGATATTGAAATGTCAGTCAAGTTTGTACGTCTCAAATATTTCTTTAAAGAACAAGCTAGTTGTATGAGATGCATCATCAATCTTATGGAAAGTCATTAAATGAGACATTTTAGAGAATCTATCTACCACTACAAAGATAAAATGCTTTCCCAGTTCCAGTTCTAGATAGATCTACTATGAAATCCATTGAAATATCAGCCCAAAGATAAGTAAGAATAGGTAAAGGAGTGTAAAAACCACTTGGCTTAACCTTAGATTTGACCTGTTTGCAAGTTGCACATTGAGAATAGATCCTCTCAACATCGCACTTTAGATGAGGTCAATAAAAATATTTGGTCACCATCTTACGTGTCTTAGCATAGCCAAACTTACCCACTAAACCTTCTCTTTCATGAGCTTCCATGACTAAAAGATTTTGCATAGAACCATTAGGGATACAAAAACAATTATCAAAAAATATAAAACCGTCATGTTGAAAGTATTTTTCCCAAGTAGACTTCCTAGTGTGAGTAGAGGCCTCCTTTTAGTCACTATCATCTGTACATAAATCTTTTAAATGTTCAAACCCCAGCAGTTTAGTTTCCAAGGTAGAGAGGAGAGCGTACCTTCTAGAAAGGGCATCGGCTACCATATTCTCCTTATCTTGTGTGTACTTAATGACATAGTGAAATGTTTCAATTAATTCTACCAATCGAGCATGCCTCTTATTAAGCTTTTTTGTCCTATTAAGTGCTTGAGTGATTGGTGATCTGTGTGGATAACAAACTCTTTTGGCCATATATAGCGTTGTCATTGCTGAAGTGAGTGAACCAGAGCATAAAGTTCCTTGTCATAAATAAGATAATTTAAGGTGGAACCACTAAGCTTCTCACTGAAGTAAGTTATATGCTTCTTGTCTTGCATTAGTACTATGCCAATCCCTATACCTAGTGCATCACATTCATTTCAAAGATCTTACTAAAATCATGTAACATAAGAATAGGTGTATTGATTAGTTTCTCCTTCAGGTTCTGTAACGCCACCTCATGATATCGTTCCCACTTAAAGCCCATTTCCTTTTTGGTAACTTCTGTGGGTGGTGCAGCAAGGGTACTGAAGTCGATGACAAACCTCCTATAAAAACCTGCAAGAACATGGAAGCTTCTCACTTCAACAACGTTAGTAGGACTAGGCCAATCCTTAACTGATTTCACCTTCTCCTTGTCCACTTTGATCACATCTGCAATGATCACAAAACCTAAGAAGACAAGGTTATCTGTACAATAGGAACACTTCTTAAAGTTGAAAAACAGTCTTTCCTTCCTAAGTACCTAAACAAACATGCTCAAAATGATCTGTCAAGCTCTTACTATAAATTAAGATGTCATCAACGTAAACTATCATAAAACACCAATGTAAGCTCCACGAACATGATTCATCAATATCATGAATGTACTAAGTGCATTAAAGAGACCAAACGGCATAACAAGCCACTCATAGAGACCATGCTTAGTTGTAAATGTTGTTTTCCATTTATCTCCTTCCTTCATCGTAATCTGATGATATCCAGTTTTAAAATCTGTCTTAGAAAATACATTAGAACCATGCAGTTCATAAAGCATATCATCAAATCTAGGGATTAGATAGCGATACGTAAGTATTATATTGTTTATAGCTCTGCAGTCCATACATATGCGCTAACTACCATCCTTTTTGGGAATACAGAGTACATAAATGGCACAAGGGCTCATGCTCTCACATATAAAACCCTTATTCTTCAGCTCATCAACTTGTTTCTGAAGCTCCTTTGTTTATATGGGATTGTTTTTGTATGCTGGTCGGTTAGGAAGAATAGACCCGAGGACAAAGTCAATCTGGTGCTTGATTCCTCTTATTGGTGGTAATCCTTTGGGAGTCTCTTTTAGAAATAAATCAGCAAAATCTTGCAAAATTTGAAGCATTTTACCAATATCGGTGTTGGGTTAGTCATAGTGCTAAGTGATTCTTTATATACAAATAAAAGAATAGATTAATTTGAAGCCATAGCACTCTTGACTTCACTATGATGAGCTAAGAAATTACACTTCTTTCTACATGTATTCTGATTTTTCTTGAGGTGTAGCTGATCTAGATAAACCTCACTAGGAGTCAAAGGAACCGGAAAGGTTTTTCTGCCTGTGAACACAAAGGAATGGCGGTTTGTGTACCCATCATGGATTTATTTGCAACCAGATTGCCAAGGACACCCAAGACGTATGTTTCCTGCTCATATTGGTAACACATCACATAGAATCTTATCTTCATATTTGCCAATGAAGAGTGGAATTATCACTTGATTCTGCATTTTCATTTCACCTTTCTCACTTATTAAATGCAGATTATAAAGTTGAGGATAAGGTTGTAGCTTCAGATTGAGTTTCTCGACCATAGTTTCACTAGCCACATTGGTGCACCTTCCTTCATCGATAATAAGGCTGCACACTTTACCATTTGTTGAGCATCTAGTATGGAACAAGTTCTCTTTTTGCTCTTCTTCCTTAGGTTTAGAGTGCATAGTGAGAGTTCTTCTAGCAACTATAATGTTTCCTTGAACTGGATACTTTTCACTTTCTTTCATATACTTGTCCTCGTCAGCCGATGCATATTCACCATTGTCCAGAAGTATCATTACTCGAGTATTGGAGCATTCATTATCATAATCGCCTCAACCATGACATTTGAAACAAGTGACATCTTTGGGTTTGGCGATAGGTTCTGCAACTTCTTTGCCCTTAGAACTAGAGGTGATATCCTCCTTGGCCACAGTAGTTGGCATATAATCCTTTTCGAATAGGGACTTCTCTTATCTTTTGTACTCAGGCTTGGAACCTTGATGATTACCAAAACCATAACGTGTATTGCCTCTCCTTGCAAGCTACTGCTCAATAAGGGGGCGTTGTGTAGTATCTTCTCTAGGTCCACATAATGTTGCATCTCAACCCGATCATTAATTTTTTTTTCTTTGCTTCCCAGAAACCTTGACAAGGTTGGATCTCAATCCTCTGATATATCTGCAAATAACATAAGGATCTCCATTTCCTGGAAGTAGTTCTCCACAAACTTGCTACCTTGCATCAATATCCTCAACTATTCATGCAGTTCTCTAATGTAATGCCATGGAGCAAATCGTTTCCTTAGTAGAGCTTCATGTGCCTCCAACTTCTGACTGGAAGTTTATCATTGCGCCTTCTGGTTGTGACTAGCTGATCCCACCAACTGAGAGCATAGTCATAGAATTTATTGGTCGCAAGCTTCACCTTGCTTTCCTCTATATAGGATTGACATCGAAGACCAGCTCTATCTTCTTTTCCCACTCCAAGTATGCACCAGGTCATTCTTTCCATGGAAATGTGAGATTATGGGCTTGAGACCATTTAGATTGCTAGCTCGTTGGTCTCTTGCTACACATTGCGGTCTCTGGCTTCTCCTACTATGTTGAGATTGGTCAATTTTTTTTCCCTAGTAATATGTGGCTTTTACTTCCACATGTTTGGACCGGTTTGCTCTGGATCCTACTAGAATGATGCCATGCTTCACTTCCACCTTGTTTGGTATTAGTATGTGGTTTGAGCTCTTGTGGCATGGCAGTGATATGAGCTACCATCATGCTTTCAAGTAGAAGTCATCACCTCTATCAATAGTTTGTTGTTGGCTATATTGTTTGTATCTCCATCTTCTTCAGCCATGGTTCCTGCAAAACAACAAACCAAAAGTCACTAGCAGTTTTTCTTATAGGAAAATCATAGATCTAAGAGAATACCAACGATCAGTCATCTAGATTTAAGTATTTTAGCAAGTTTTCAGATACGGAATATGAAGAATCAACTTTCTGGGATTGAATCTGCTAAAGATGTACAAAAATAAATTTAAGAAACAAGAGATCTAAGGATTAAGAACACTCAACTCTCAGCTTTGATACCCCATGATGCGGCCCTCCTAGGTGTAAGGATCGATTATGAAGTTGAGAAGTTGAAGAGTTGGAGGAGTGGAGCTTCACGAATGGACTCGGTAGAGATATAAGTACAAATGAGTTCTCTTGTCCAATTGTGATTCAAAAGTCTCATTAAAACTTTAATTACCAAAATCCAATAGGACAAAAGACAAGTGGAGGAAAAAAAAGTGTTAATGGATCATAAGCCCATTTATACATCTTCACAAGCCTAAATTGATACCAATGCATTGTGGACTTGTGCTTCTGCTTCTTGATTCTGCTTCATTATTTCAGCTACCAATTGGTTGAGGATCTTAGCTTTAGCTTTAGTTATTGGTTCGGTTGGCATCTCCATTATCTTGGCGGCTACACGGTCATCTCCAACCTCCTCCTCAGCATCGAGTTCCTCTCCTAGCTCCTCCACAAACTTGTTTTCTTCTCCTTCTTCATTGATGCTGCTTAGATTCATATCAATCTCGACCTTACAATCAGTAAAGTTCGAGAATAGATATAACATTTCAAGCCATTTTATCATTAGATTTTAGCCACCAATTGGTGGAGCTTTTAGCTCAAGTGCAAAAGATTCATGTTTGGCTCTACAATTTTATATCCCCTTTCTTTTGATTGTTTTTATTTCTTCTTCTTTTCGTGTCAAAGTCCCAACACCCGGTATTATGTGTAGAGTCACTATTAGGTAATATTATCCCACATCGAAAGTTGGAAGGGATCCTAACTAATATATATAAGATATGAGTCTCTTCACGTATTGCAAATTGGTTTTGAGTTGGAAGCCCATAATCTAATATGGTATCAGAGCCCATGATCCACGCTGTCCAACCCAATTCGACCCAAAGTTAGTCTAATTATCGATAACCTTTACCCAAAATTGGTGTCATCGATCTATCCTCAAACATATCAAAATCAATTGCCAAAGAGCCATCACCTCGAGAGGGCATATTAGAGAATATTATTTTATATCAGAAGTTAGAAAATATATATATAAGATATAAACCTCTTCTAGTTGTCCACATCGGCGACAGTCTGATGTCATATAAATGTGACTGCTTAATGAGAAATGTTCCCTATTTTACTTAATTAAAGCATTTATGTGTACTAGGAGTTCTAAGATTACCCAGATTACTCGTTTTTTCTGCAAGTAAAACTTTTTATTAAGGATAAGGTTGGTGATGGAGTTTGAGATAAGAAAAACTAAAACAAAGGTGCTAAAAACCACACACCACTAGGTGCATATAAAAAAACAATAGGTATGTTAGCTCCATTGTAAGTTCCTTCCACTGCATAAGATTAGGAGATACTCATGTCCGTTGAAGCGAGATGGGTAGATCACTTGGTCAACCAGGTTGGGTCGTTGATAGAAATGTATGATTGGTATCCTCTATCTCTTGTAACAAAGAGTGCCAGCTTCATATTATCTCTATTTTTTCGGTGTGTTCAAATGATATGGAGTCTCAATCATATGGTCATTCTCATCATTGTATGTCTTGCACATTTTTGAACCTTCTCAAAAAGTTATGAGAGCTTGTGGTGAAGATGATCTTGGATTTATATATATAACGTATACTCTTTGTAACCCAAAGCATACTTAAGATTCAGTCTGTTTGTAATGTCTGGTACCTGCAAAGGCTCTTCTTCCGTGTAGTAGAGTGTTTCCGATTGATCTTTTGATATCCATGCAGTACCACTATAGTGTGTTCTTTCACACCAAACTGATCCTATATATCATCTCACCCAATCTGGGTCGTGATCATAAGCGTGGTTGAACAAAGAGATTGTTGTTGATGGTGTGAACACTAACTCTCAGGTCTTATATTTTCATAATACAATTCTTCATATCCGTCATGGGCATTGTTCACTATACCATTGGCATTCCATTTGTTAAAAAAAATTATTGCCTTCTGAAATGATTCGTCAATCTAGTGACTAGTGTGGCACTTGATTATGTAATGGATGTTTAGGAAGAAGGATGAGCTTGAGAAACCTCGTTCAAGTGGAGGTAAGGTTAGTCTAACCCATACTTCCTTGGCCACCATTTAGGTGAATAAGGCGTGATTAATGGTTTCACTCAGTCAATTGCAAGTTGGACATCAACTACTATGACTGATTCCGCGAGTTTGAAGTTATTCACCTTCAGCCAAAGTACCTGCGAGTGCCTCCATAGAAAATATTTGATTTTGGTGGTAGTCCTCATTTTCCACATACTTCTCCATGTGCTTTTTTCTAAATAGAATCCGGAAATTAGGTGTACATCCTCAACTTTGAGTAGTTCTCTTAAACGAATATCAATTTGTGGCTTGGTTTCACAAATCCGCGACTTTATGTGAGGCATATGATGGAAGAGGATCTACATGAGGAAGTTTCGGTATCAAATCCTCAATCTAACTTTCAGGCCATACACTTGTAGTCCTTCCATTTCCAACCTATTTGAACAGTCCCTTATGTAATAATTCACAACCAAACAAAATGTTTTGTGTAACACCTCGCTCCAGATTCTGAGAGATACCATATTATTCTTTGGTCATGCCAAAACTCACCTGTTTTCAAATTATTTCGATAATAAAATTTTATAATCACAAACCTCGAAAAGATAAAAATAAAGGAGTGAGCAACTAATTACTCAGTGAGAAGATCATCCCTGCCTAGTGAATAAAAAACATATTCCTACTTCTAACATCAATCAACACAAGCATAGAAACCAACACAATCACATGATACACACATATCAACTTGATAATTAGTTGAGGCCACCAAACATCCACAGTACGCTTCTTATCCAAATTCATGCCCACCAAACGTCCATGGTCCACCACTTCATCTTTCAACACATCTTTAGGCCACCGAAAATTCACTATCTATCTCAAATCCATGGCCAGCGAAGGTCCATGGTCCGCCACTTCATCTTTGAATTCACGACCACCAAACATTCACGGTCGGCCGCTTCATCATCTCACATTACAATATATCATTTACCAACACAATACCATATATTACTTATTATCCACACATCATATCATCAAACATTGAATTAGACACTATACCTAATGCATCATGAAGCATCAAAGAAGAAACATATAATCATATTTCCACAGATCACACCCTCACCTTGGCCTAAATGAAAAATAAGAAATATTGTGCGAAGCTTTAAGTCAATTGGCCGAATTGGTTTAACTTAAAATTCTGATGGGACACCAAATCTAGAAAGTAGACTCTGAGAGCTTTCCAACAACAGGTTGATTGTTGTTGTCTTGGTTCTCTGGGCAAAAGAATCTTCTTAAACAAATAAGTATAAATTTCAAACACATACTCCAATTGATAAACTGTTTTTGGCTATAGGTCGATTTAGGTGTGTAGAATCTACTCGACAAATCTTAGCTGATTTCAAGTTGTATAACCCCTTTGTTTCTCATTTCGTCTTCACATGGTCATATCAGATCAAAACAGAATAACAATGATGTAGATTATGGCTAGGGATTCTTCTTCTTAGAATTTATAGGGATTTATTGGAGCTTTATGTGTATATATAATTATAAATACGTATATATCCAGGGTTTTATATATTTACTGGGCCTAATGGGCTGGGTTTTATATTCTCTAATTAGACCTAAAGGGATATGTCTCACAATTCTCCTCTATTTAAATGGAATTCATCCTCAAATTCTTGGCTGAGAGTTCAATCTACAATCGAACAAACTTACTTCCAACTTCATCAAACATTTTAACCACTTCTTGAACCGCAACTAGAACACACAGACTTGAAACTTAACTTTTCAACAAAACTAACTCAACTAAGAAACTAACTGCAAGCTATTAAAGCAATCAGTACACAAAAACAAGATTTCAATATTAATCATTCAATAAATAAACACTTTTATTTTTCAAACCTTTTACTCATAACATTTAAAAACATTTTTTTCAACACCAAACTTTTGAAAATTTCTTTTGAAACCATTTTCTTAAAATTGTTTGAATATCTTGACCCTCCGGGTCAGAGCCGGAGTGACCTTAATTTGGCTTTGATACCAATTATAACAATCCGCTCCCAGTAGTTAAAGACACCATGCTATTTCTTAATCTTGCAAAAATTCACCTCTTTGAAAAAAATTTGACACTAAAACCTTTTATCACAAAGATGGAAAAGATAAAAATAAAGGGGTGAACAAGTAAATACTCAATGAGAAGTTCACCTCTACCCACTGAGTACAACATATATTCCTACTTTTAGCATCAATTATTACAAGCATAAAATCCAACACAATCACAAAATACAAGTATCAAATTTATTATTAGTTGAGGCCACCGAACGTCCACAGTCTTCCTCTTATCATAATGCATGGCCACCGAACGCCCACAGTCTGCCATTTCATAGTTTAACACATTTTGAGGCCACCAAACATTCACACGGTCCGCTTTGAATCCATGGCCACCAAACGTCCATGGTCTATAACTTCATCTTTGAATCCATGGTCACCAAACATCCACTGTCTGCCACTTCATCATCTTACATTACCTTACATAATATCATATATTACTTATGATTACACTACAACAAACATATCAGCAAACATTGAATTAAAAAATATACCTATGCATCATGAAGCATCAAAGAAGAAACTTGCAATCATATTTCCACAGATCACGCCCTCACTTTGGCATCAATGAAAAATAAGAAACGTCACGCTAGACTGTAAGTCTATTCATCGACTTGGTTTACCTTCAAATTCGGATGGGACAATAAATCAGGAAAAAAACTCTCGAGGCTTTCAAACAATAGGTTGATCGTTTTCTGGCTACTTATGGTTCTCTGGAAAAATGCTTTTGAAGTAATCCGATTAATAAATATCTTCTAAAACAAATGATCATATATTTCGGGAACAAAAATTCAATTGATAAACTGTTTTCGGCTATAGGTTGATATAGGGGTGTAGAATATACGCACAAAATTTCAGCTGATCTCGAGTTGTATACCCCCCCCTCCGTTTATCATTTCTTCTTCACGTGGTCAGATAAGGTCAAAACAAAATAACAATGATGTAGATGATAGTTAAGGGTTTCTTCTCTTTAGGATTCTCTAGGGATCTCTTGCAGCTTTATATGTATAATATAATTATAAATACACATATGTCTAGAGTTTTATTTACTTACTACGCATAATGGGCTGGCTTTTCTATTCTGTAATTGGACTTAAAGGGATGGGTCTCACACTTTGCCATCCAAACACATGTCTTGTTCCAATCTTACTGTCTAAGGAACTAGAACTACTAAAGTATTGACTCTGAAGCCCTTTCCCCAACAGAGAATTTGGGTGTTTCAAGATCGTCCATGCTTGTTTACATAGTAGATCTTGCTTGAAATTCATCACATTATTAAAGCACATGCCTCATTCATCCTTATTCTAGCATAATTTTTGCCAAGCAAACCAGTGTATTTTCTTTCTATTATGACCACTGCTCCACAAAAATTTCTTCATAGCTGAAGTTAACTTTTTGAAGGTTTGTAGTGGAAGTTTGAAACACTGCATAGCATACACCAACTGCTTTATTCAAAGTTTTTTTGCCCCTTGTGATAGTGACTTAGCAAACTAGCCATGCATTTGGGACCTCATACCTTCATGAATAAAGCTTAGGAGTTTCGTCTTTGAACCCGTAAAGCATTCTGGGAGGCTTAGGTGCATACCTTCCCCCACTCTCCTGCGATATTTCCAGCACTTGTTTAATTTCTAGTTTCCTATTCTCATGGATTTTGGCTCCAAAGAAAACCAAAGACTTGGTGAAGTTGATTGCTTGTCATGATGCCTCCACATATATACGCAAGCACTTTTTTTACCTCTCTTCATTCTCCAAGGGTAGCTTTACATAGCAGCAAGCTATCATCTGCAAACAAAAGATGTTGTACCGCTGGACCAGTTGGAGCTACCTGTACACCATCCATTTTCCTGGTGCTTCGTGTTTGATGAGTATATGGACCAAGGCTTCTATACATAGGTTCAAAGTAAAGATGAAAGGGGATGCTCTTGCCTCAAACCCATCTCTGGTTGAATCTGTTCATGTGTTGCCTCGCTCAGTAGGATAGTGTATGTGACTGAAGTTACATAGTACATTACCCACTTCGTCCATCGTTCATCAAAACTCATTTTCTCTCAAGTAGGTCAAAGAAACACCATTCGACTCTGACATACGCCTTAGGCATATATGTCTTTATGGCCAAAACTTTTGTAGCATTTTTCTTATTGGTATAAAGGGAATGAATTGATTCATGTGCAACAAGGATGGTTTTCGATATTAACCGGCCTGAGATGAAGGCTCCTTGCGTTTTTGATACCATCTATGGTAAAATATCCTTCAGCCTTGTGTATAAGACCTTGGATATTATCTTATATTGTACTACACATAGTTTGATGGGCCGCAACTCGGTCATCGTCTTTGGTAGGGCCACCTTGGGGATGAGGCAGATATGAGTGAAATTCCATTACACAGGGAAACAACTTGTTTCAAAGAAAGCTAATTTTGCTGCATAAACTCGGTCATGTGATCTCCCAGAAATACTGGTAAAAGTTTGTTGATACTCCATCAGCCCCCAGGCACTTATTACCGTTAATTGCAAAGACTGCTCGCTTAATCTCCTCATCACTAACTACTTGTGGAAAGCCATTTTTCATCTGGCTCGTAACTCGAGCATTAAATCAATATAACATCTCCTCCATATGTTGAGATTGTGAGCTAGTGAAAAGGTTCCTGAAATAATTGGCAGCCAATTCGCCTTTTGATTCCTCTGCATATACCGCACGGCTAGTCTCATCTAATAGCATATGGTTTATGTTCCTGGCCTTCTTACTTTTAACACAATTGTGAAAGTATTATCCAATAACTCTCTAGGATGCTTTGCAACTAAGTTGACATGGAATAACTGCTACGACCAGTAAAAAGAAAGATTGTTCACTATTTCGTTGATGCCAATATATCTCCTCTTCCCTATACTCTTCACTCAACTCCCTTTCGAGCTGCATTATTCTTCTTCTGTCTGGTTTAACTTTTGCTATCTTCATATCAAGCTCAATTTTTTAATTTCTCAAAGTATTGGCTGATTTTACGTTGGCTGATTTCTTCCACGCTGCCATCATGTTCCTACTGTTTCTAGTTCGGGTTGTTACTGAGGTAACATCTTACTGTTGATTAATCTCCCAACCTCTCTTTATTGTTTCATGCAATCTAGGCTTAGAGACCCATCTGCTATCATAGCATAAGCGTCTCTTATTTGTTGCTAAAGTACCAATCATGAAAGAGATTATGAGCAGCCTATAATCAGAGGCCCACATCGATAAAAGATGGCAGCTTATTTGCGGGTATAAACGAAACCAACAATCATTACCAGCTCTCTTCAATTCTTTCATTTTGCAGTTTCAGATCATATCTCGAAAATCCCAAAAAGAAGATTCATGTATCAAAGGTCCTCCAATCTTCTCCGTATTATCTAAGAGCTCGCTGGAATCATATACCATTAACCAAGGGTCATTTCTATTGATTCCAATACTGGATAGATGGCCCCAGACCGCTTTTCTTCGGCTTCTAACATGATCTCTATATATAAAAGACACAAAGAAATGAGCCGAGTTCAATTCAAACTTCAAGTCAATTATTCGCTTGTTTACAAACAACACATAAGGAGTTAGACTATCTTTCCACATCGTTGCTAATCCAATGCTGAGACCAACAACATCTATATTATATGTTATAGGCTGCCGATTCTTAAAATTTGCTTTTATCTCCTATGTAGGCTGGCACACTCTATTAATGTGAGCCATATGTTCGGTTGGATCAGCATGGGAAATATATTGTAAAGCCATTACATAGTCTTCTTTGGATAGCCTAGCGAGTACCTCAGGAAAGCATTGAGGAGCTTCTAAGGCTGGATTTGCGATCTTCTTCTAGCGATGATTTTCTTCCTGTTATCCTCTTTGGTCGCTTTTGGCAATGGACAAGCAATCATCTCGTGGGTTAAATAGTGACAGTGAAAGCAACATTTCTGGAGTTTCTCGTACTTCTAGCCACTTTTTCCCTAAAGGTAATTGCAACAGCTTAGATTCCACAACTGGATTCAAAACCTTGAAACATACTTTAACTCTGACGTAGTTAGTCTTCTAGTATGCTTTTGGATTGTATGCAATTTCTGTAACCTTTCCAGTCACTGAAGCCAAGTGTTCATTTGTCTCCACCGGAATATTACGGATCCGAACCCAGACCATTAAGGTTGATAGGAAATCCTCTAGTGGACTTGGAATCCACCATTCCATGACCATTGTCCATTTTCATATGAGCAAGGTCTCTCTGCAAGCACTGTTTATAACAAGATTTTTGGTCTATGAAATCAAATCATTGAGGGTAGTGGTAAGCAAGTGGGTTGTCGAACCAATACTCAGTGAATGCATGTAAACAACTTATCTAGTACTAAGTTCTAGTTCAGATAACATATCGATATGTCACAAGGATAGGTCATATTTCTAGCAAGCTCTTAAACTAGTACAAAGAACAAAATACACTACGAGACAAAATAAAAACAGAACAAAACATTCAAAAACAGAGCAAGATAATGATAACGGATAAATCTAGGTTAATAAACATGAATCTAGAGGATAAGAGGTTATTGATTGGTGGTAAACTCGCCGATCCAACCTCGCCAAGCTATATATGGCGATCTCTAGATCGGGACAAGCTAGATCCACTCATTCTCATGGTGCAGACCCCTTTCCGATCCGGCTGATCCATTACGACACTAGCCGTGATCATGCTGGATCAAAAGCATAAAGTCCAGCCCAATACATCTAATGAATCAATCCACATGCTAGATCTCTCCTCGGTGGATCAATACCATCTCTCATATGACACTTGGTCTCCGATTCCCTTAGCGCTAGCTTTGGGTTTCGGCCCAAATCAGATCCCTCTTGATCAGAGAGAGATCAGCCTTAATCTTGGTCATGTGAGAAGAGATCGGAACTATTTCATATTTGCTAGGCGAGTGGATTAGAGATTTCACCTCTGATCTCCCTATCCTCGAGATCCACAAGGATCTACTCACTTCTCATGATTTGAGAGTGGATGATCAAAGGAGATTTCATCCTCATAAACATAAACAACAATAAGAAAAAAAATAACAGAAAGTAAAGATGAAGATCAANTTTCCAAAAAGTTTCAACAAAGTACCTTAAACAATCTTAAAGAAAGCAACAACAAAAATTAGAGAGAGTTTCTTTTGCTAAAACATCAGATGATCCTCTAAAATGATGATTAAAGGGTATTTATAGNCGACCTAAGTCGGTTAACTAGGAATCTTCTCCTCGCTGTCACTTGTCGAGCTTGGACACCGAGGAGTGGTCTTTACTCTGTCCTCGCAGGCTGTGGCCGAGTGAAATGGTCCGAGTGTGATAAGTTGGTTCTCCCTCGAGGTAGATAGACTGAGGCTAGCGACTGAGGTTTCCTTCTGTTAGCAATCCAAACAATCCTTGCTCTGCGAACCGCGATGCAGCGATCCAAGTCTGAGCAACTCCTTTTCCTTAGCAGCTGGTTCCAATAGCTTTAGCTCCATTTTAAGCTCCTTTTTGCTCCTTTTCCTAGAAACACTTCAAAACTCCAAATGCAAATGCAAAAACTGCAAAACTAACCTAAATGGACCAGAATGCATGGAAAACCTATCTAATCAGATGCAAAACAACCTAAAATAGGGCTCTAAAACCGTCTAAAATGGAGTAAACTTTTCTAACAAACGGCTTGGCTAGGCTAACCCGTAATCGACATGTGGGCTTTATCAATTTGGAAACTATTAAGTAATCATCCTTGAACATAGCATACAACCTATGGATTCCTATTACCTAAGCTGGTCTCTAAAGATACAAGCCTAATTCCTTATTTCTTTTTGGTGCAGTCCTCAAAAGAGATTAGAGATCAAGATTACATGTTTCAACTTCTNTCAACTTTAAATGTTTCCCTCTCATTAAAATTTTTCTGCCCGTTTATTCATTCTTTCTTTTCTTTTTTTTTCTTTTTTATGTGCCCTTTTGACTTTTCCGAAGTTGGCTTACACAAACATGAGAAGCTGCGGGTTTACGCATCTTCCCAAGTTGCTCCACCAACCCGTATATGGAGTAAGTTAGCGGATATACACGGACGTGGAAGGCTACGGGTTTACACATCCTCCCAGCAGCTTCACCTTTACCACTTACTCGGTTTATATATTTTTCGGGCGGCATAATTTTCACTTAACTTTTGTGAGGGTTTTACCAATCACACATTTTTTTGGATCAAGCTAAACAAAGAGAAGGAAGGTATTTATGCATCTCTAGGCTCTAGATNAACACAACCTAAGCAAAGTTCACCAAGGCGATGATCCGCCCAAAAACTTTCCGAAACGGCTATCTACCAATCAAGAGCATTCACAATGGTTACTAGTTTAGCCTATCAAGATTTTGTCTATCATCAAGATTATTCCCATTTAACAAGTTCGGATGCATGAACCCTAGATGAATGCAACCTAAGACAATTCTAAGTGAATGCAACTACATGAACACTCTATTTTTTCGTTTAATTTTCAAAAAAAAATTCAGATATTTTATGGTTTTTCTATGCCTTATGTGCCATGAAATGCAACATTCAAATGAGGAAAATCTAACCAGATTTTTACAACCTAAGTGAGATGCATGCAAAAAATGGAAAATAAGATCACAAGCAAACACGTGAGAGCACTCTAGACCCCTCCCCCAAACTTAGATCACACAGTCCCTGGTGTGAATAAAAGTCCGAGAGAGTTGTCTAGACAAACACAAAGAAAGCTACTTACTAAAAAATGAAAATGTATTTACAAAGGATGGAGTTTGGTTTAGAAGTCGGAGTCCTCGCCACTCGTTGCGAGCTCGGCGTACGAGGGTCCTCCGGTTTTTTCTCTTATGTCTTGAATGGGCTTTGAGCGACGCCTCGGCTGATTTGGCGAGGGACTTGTGTGAGGGAGCAGTGCTCTGTAGTTCGTTGAGCTGGTTTCTTTTTGTGTTAATGCCAGAGTATTGCTGAGCTTGTTATCACTCCTCTGTTGGCCATCAGATAGTCTCCATGCCTTTGTTCCTCCTACGGATATGCGTGCGGTGTGGCAGAATGTTTTGTTTGGGGGCGTTGTCTAGTCAGTGGCTTTGTCCTCTTCATTTTGGTTCGTTGGGGTTGAGATTGTCCAACTTCCGAATGCTCTCCTGACTTCATCTTCTCCGTGTTTGCTCACCATTTCGAGATGTTCTGTATCTTTCGCTCATCTTCTTGATGTTTCTCTTTGTATGCTTGTAGCTTTCTTTGAGGGATGGAGGGAGAAGATGAGAATGTGGTAGCAGATGGTGGTTGTATTGCTGAGAGGGGAGCATGGTGTCTTTAAAGAGGACAGCTCCGATTCCCGAGATGTCACATGATCTTTGACCGCATTTCGTCCGTTGATTTCGAATGACCAATTCTTGACCGTTGGATCAGTTTGACTGTCCTTTGCTTCTTGGAAGTACGCCTTGACTTCTGGGAACCACTTATTGAGGTGGGTCCTGGCTGTCCTTGCTGCTATTGGAAGATTCTATACCTTCGTTCACCTCCTCGCCTTCCTTGCTTATGAGGGAAGATCTATGTCCCTTGCCTTTAAATCTTTCTCATCTGGTTCCAACCTAAAAACTCTTTTTCAACAAAAGGTAAAGTATAAAAATAAAACTTATCAAAACTAAGCTATGAAAAGGATATCCATGGGACTTCCTCCCAAGTGAGCTTGTTTATAATCTCAAGCTCGACTGTCTCCTCGCTCAGAGCTGGTGAGACTCGTCGAGGACAGCTACAGTCCTCTCTGGGATTTCCTTATTTCCTACATAGGGTTCAACCCGATGTCCATTCACTGTGAAGGATTCCCCGTTCTTGCCGATCAGAGTGATTGCTCCGAGTGGTAGAACTTCCTTTACCTCAAACAGACCGGTCCATCTCGACTTTAGCTTTCCGGGAAATAGTTTTAACCTTGAGTTGAACAGCAGTACTTGGTCTCCAGCTGATAGCACTTTCTTTGCTATCTTCTTGTCACAGAAAGCTTTTGTTCTTTTCTTGTATATCCTAGAGCTCTCATAGGCGTCGAGTCTTTTCTCTTCCAGCTCGTGCATGTCAATTAGCCGTCTTTCTTGGGCGGTTTTCAGCTCGAAGTTCAAAAGTTTGGTTACCCATACTGCCTTGTACTCAATCTCCAATGGGAGATGACAGGACTTGCTATAAAGAAGCTGAAATTGTGTTCGTCCGATTGGAGTTTTGTAAGTGGTTCGGTAAGCCCAAAGAGTATCGTCTAGTTTAGCTGCCTAATCTTTCTTGGATACACACACTATCCTTGCCAATATTGACTTAATCTGCCTATTGGAGACTTCGACTTGGCCGCTTGTTTGAGGGTGATAAGGTGTGGCTACCTTGTGTTTGACCCCGTACTTCTTAAGAAAACTCTCAAACGCTTTGTTGATGAAATGTGACCCTCCATCGCTAATCACAACACGTGGAACTCCAAACCTAGGGAAGATGATGGTCTTGAACAACTTAATCACTATCTTCGTGTCATTTGTCGGACTCGCCACCGCCTCTACCCATTTGGACACATAGTCTACGGCTACCAAAATGTAGGTGTTTCCGTGTGAGGGTGGGTTGAAGGGTCCCATGAAGTATATTCCCCAGCAATCGAATACTTCTATGTGTAGGATAGGCTTCTGAGGCATCTCCTTGCGCTTCCCTATGTTTCCCATTCATTGACAGGGATCGCACTTCAAAATGAAAGCTTGAGCATCCTTGAACATGCTAGGCCACCAAAAACCCGCTTGAAGAATTTTCTGAACCGTCTTGAAGGCTGCA